>PVYJ01002070.1:0-17332 GCA_002995095.1 Rhizopogon sp. AM-2018a | reverse complement strand
TACTACTACCCCGATCACTACGGGTACTCTCAGTACTACGACATGTCCCAAGTTCCGCAATACGAGATGTATCCCACCGACCCACATGCTACTCAGGCGGTTTACTATTAAATAGTCCCCATGTTTTTTTTATTTTCTGCGTGCACAATCTTGTTCTTTTTGTTTGTTTTCTCATAAGGGTTGCATTACACCGCTATCCACGACCATTTCATGGCTCACGAATCTTCACATACTCAGCAGTTACCCCCTCACAGACTTGATTTCATATATGTTGCTCCATGTTTCCCTACTTCACTTCATGCTGTTTCTATGTTTGTTTGCCTTGCCTCACTCAATACTTGTCACTTCTCGGCGCTTGAATATGATATTGGCTTGTTGTCGGTGCTACGATTTACTGGTGTACATAGGGTGTTGGTTAGTGCCAATGTGATTCTGAAATTCTATAACGAAATTTACAAAAATTGGGAGACAGACTTTTACTATCTAATGCTCCTGATATGATACTGCTTACTCGCAGTTTCCGTCTCTAATAAGTGTCACCCTCGAGCTAGACAGCCAGTGGAGGTGACCTACCACAAACGTCGGTGAACAATTGAACGTATGATACCACATGTTTGTCACAAGAGTCAACCATGGATCCCAACCCACCATTTCTGACACCATCGATTGTCCAGTATTTTTGGCACGACGGGCAAAGCTGCCTCGCACGTGAATCGGCCGACACGCAGCGATTGCACATTTCCACCGGACACATGACGCATAAAAAACGAATTTAGTAAGCATTTCCTCCAGTGGCTCGTTGTCCTCATCTAGATCCGGGGCTTCTTCGGCACAGTCATTGCGGAGGCTCACGTAGTTGCATGATTCGCAGCTGTCAATATAGAAGCAATCGCAGCAGAACGGCCTGTTGCAGCGAGGACGGCGGATGAAGGTGCTTGAGTTGTGCTCTGCGCAGAGGTCGCATGTCCACATTTCCTGACAAAGACACGCCATGCCACCGGTCGAGCACTCTGAGCAACTGGAACCAACATGAAGGGTTCTTGCAGGTCCGCCAGCCAGGCCGCTCGCATTCCTCGCAGGGACCACGCTTGGGAAGGTGAGTGCGAGCGGCTTGGGCGTACGCAGCCGCTGTGTCAGAAGAAGCAATGGGTGGGATGCTGACGGGATGACCACTACACAATGACAGATCCCTTGTGCGGCACCAAGAGTTGCACCCAGGACACTTTTCTAATCTCTCGGAACCCTGGTGTTCAAGGCAAGGAAAACATAGCGCTATCTCCCGATATCAGCCGTACCGTGCGAGCAATGGTTCAGATGATCCACGGCAGTCGTTTGACCAACACGATGCAACCCGCAGCTATCGCAATAGACAAGATCGGAGCCACATATAGAACATTGATGTGGTGAAGCGCCTGGTTGCAAAGAGGTGCTATCAATAGCCCCCCTGCTGCAACAGGCGTTGATGGTATTTCTAGTATTGCAGTCAATTCGCACCATGACAATGGATGATACAGATAAAGCCCTTACCCCTGTTTGCACCCCCCTCCATACGTGACGTGCACTGGGGTATTCATTGGGGTCTATTATAGGGAACGTATTGTGCCTGGCCCTCGCAGCAGAGATGTTCATCATGACTGGCGTAAGCTCGCTAGGGAAGGGAATATACATGTTTTGCACTTTGTCTTCAATCTGCATGTCACGGAGCACAACAACAAATCGCATATCGGTTTGTGTGGACAGGCGATGGATGACAAAGCTTGACAAGACGGGGTGACAGCGCTAGTTTTCTTGTGTGGGTACTAGTTCGTATCCAAATGTCGCGATGTGTTTTCCCTCGTCGACTGTAGAGGGCTCGTTTGATGGGTCCAACTTCATGATCCGGAAGACGTTCATGCGCATTGGATGGCCAAAGTTCCTCTCGGACGGCAAGATGATTCTCCAGGTGAGCATACTAGTATTCATGCAGGGCAGGTAAGTAGTCAAGTGAATGCGGAGGATATTAACGCGATTTATTTTGTGCCAGCAGCAAGTGGCACTTGTGGAGTGTGGGACATCATGGCGCTATCATGACCTCGACTCCTGAGCTTTTGGTGCTTCAAGTTCAGAAATCCCATTGTATGCAAGTGGTTTTTTCGCGTTATAATGTTTGTGATTTTCGTTGGGACGTATTACATAGCACGTATTACTAATTCGGATATCCGGGTATCCCGTGGAAATAATAAGCCAAATGCGACAATATATGTTAGTCATCCAAGCCAGTTTTCTATGGGTGGCCATGCTGTGAGGAAGGTACAGCTTCTTGTCCTAGACCACCATCATCCTCACCACGGGCGTCCTCCAAGCTCGTCAGATTGAAGATTGTGAACTGAACTCAAAGTTGCAATCTAGTGGTATGTGGCAACGAGACCTGGTTTCGTGATGAAGCCATTTTACTCCTCCCATTAGATATACAAATTAGAAAGGAACACATTCGTTGTATTCAAAGCGGCTTTAGACCGCATCTCCAGTCTCGCAAACCGCACACGAGGTCTCACAGTCAGTTAGGATGGCTTTTGCTCGACCTTTCCCACTTGCTGCGGCAGTTCAGAAGGCACAACAACCCACGTTCGGCCCTGACTTGGCCGTTCGTCTCATTTGCCCAGAGTGCAGAGACCCAAATCCGAATATTGTTGAAGAGTTTGGGAGCGGAGATCTTGTGTGCGGGAGTTGTGGACTGGTGCTAGGTGATCGCATTGTCGATACTAGAAGTGAATGGAGGGTGAGTTCCATTATCTTCTTTATTGATGCGATAACACTACACACATTATTCCATGCATAGACGTTCGCAAACGACGAAGGCGATGATCCTTCTCGTGTTGGTGCAGCGTCTGACCCTCTAATGGAGGGCATAGAGCAGTTGGATACGCTCATTAGTTTCCGTGACGGTGGCACGGGAATTGCGCGCGAACTCCAACGTGCCGCTTCCCGTTCCCAGAGTTCTCGCTCGGAACGGAATCTTCTTACCGCGTTTCGCGACATCGGCAGCTGGTGCGACCAGTTTTCGCTTCCCAAAACCATCAGCGACATTGCCAAACAGTTATACAAGCGTTCAGATGAGGAAAAGCTTCTTCGTGGAAAACCCCTAGAGGCTGTTATCGCTGCATGCATATTCATCGCGTGCCGCCAAGCTCACGTTCCTCGTACGTTCCGCGAGATTTGCAACCTGACCCATGTGTCGAAGAAGACGCTGGGGCAATGCTACAAGGCACTTGAGCAGGCCTTCAATCTCTCGCCTGGAGCCACCGCGCAGAGTAATGCGAATGGGAGCAACCCAACCACGGGTCCCGAAAATCTACTTGTTCGTTACTGCAACCACCTTGACCTTCCCGCCAACGTCCAATCCATATGCGGCGATATCATTGTTGCAGCGCGCAAGCATGGAGTTGCCGATGGTCGTAGTCCAGTTTCTATCGCGGGCGGTGCAATTTACTTCACCTGCCACCTACTAGGAAAGCCCAAGTCTTCTCGAGATATCAGTGTGGTTGCTGGTGTCAGTGAGGGCACTATTAAGCTGGTGTATCGGTTGTACTACTCTGAGAGGGAGAAACTGGTCAAGGAGGAATGGATTAAAGAAGGGAGGGCCGATATGGACCGGCTTCCTGTTGAGCGGTGAAGGAAGTCATCACTCTTTGTCTACTTATGTTGTTTTCGGATAATGACAATAGTACTTTTGTTCATATATGCAACGACCCACGTATGATCTGACAGACCTGTGTATGCTAACAGAGGGGTACTCACTAGCGTTTACCGCCTCGTTTACCTTTTGCCCCTTTTCTGTGGGTTTCACGAGCAAGAGCAACACCACCTTTGCCCTTGCTGACAGTGCGTATAGCCTTCCGTACGTTGAGCACGTCATCTCCTGCGCTTTTCCCCTTTCTTGGTCCCTTTGCACCGCTATCCAATTTTGCGAGTACAGCAAGTGATGCCTGTTTTTCTTGCTCCACAGATGTCTCTGCAGCCTCGAACTAATGGACAGTGAGTGACATGCGGGTAATGAAGTGATTAAATTTACCTTGCGCTTGACGCCTCTTAGTTTCTTCTCTCCTTCAAGTTTCTTATCAAATTTGCCCATGCTTGCTGTACTTATTCGGGTAGAAGCCAGAGTCTTCTCAATATCCTTTTTACGTTCCTCCCGCTCACCGCCAGCGGTTTGTGCACGAGCAACATTTTGGAGCCGTTGTCGCTCGTTTTTCGCTACTCTTGATGTCCGTTCATCGCGAGCGGCTTTGACAGGATCATAATCCACGTCTGAAGCGATGATTAACGGAGCCGCATTTTCAATGGAAACCAGAAACACGCACCAGCATTAGCCTTGACTTCATGGATCCACTGCTCTTCCTTCTCCTTGTTTTTGCCATCCTTGCCCCAGCGGTTGACCCACTCCTGCCGCTCTTCATCCCATACCTTCTTTTCACGCACACGCTTCTGGATGCCCTTCGCGGCAGCGAAGCGCTCCCACTTCGTTGGCGGTTTGGGCTTCGGCAGCGGTTTAGCACGAGGAAGTTTTGTTGTCGGTTCAGGAAGTTGGGCAAGGGGACCGTCTGGTGATGGCTGAGTAGGCAGGCCATAGAGTGCTGCGATCAATGCTTGGATGCCATCTCGAGCAGTGGACTTTAGGTAGTCCTCAAGATTTGATCTGGGAGGAAGATGTTGAGTATAATAGGCTTAATTCTAGAAACAACTAGTCGTACTGATAGCTATCCTCATCAATTGATGTGAGGTCTGTTACAGTCAGGAAGCCTGCGTCCACATCGAGAGGTGTTTCCTTCTCGACTGTGACAGATTGACTACAGGATGCGGTTAGCGACGGTTACTGAAGCAAAGAAAACACCGTACTATTTTGCAGCATGAGATGCTAGGATATTTGAAACGTCCATTGCGGAGCCAGGCGTGAATATGGACGCCGAGTGGAAAATGAATGGTGATCAATAAGTTGCTTATGTATTTGGCAAAGGCTTTAGATTTCAACAAAGCCAAATATCACATCACATCGCATCCTCAAAGGTTTCCCCTGCTTTCAGGGAACCGTGACAGACTACATAGTGTAAGCATCGTCTCTGGTGCCATTTCTTTCATGGCCATTGTCAATTAAACTTCTCTTTGTATGTTTAACGTTTATTCCGCCGTACCTGGTCAGGCCATGAAGACAGAAAGCGAGGCTCCCAAAACACCGACGCCCACTCAAACTCAACCGCAAACCTCGTATACTTCACAATGGAGTACTTCACGTACGTAGTCCTGTCCAAATGTCCTTACGGTCATTCATGTTTTTACCACAACGTAGATATACCAATTGATCCTGCGCTTCAGCAGCAATCCCAACACGCCACGTCAAGCTATCTCCTTGTTCCTCTCCGTTCGGATACTCAATATATCCATCTTATCCAGAACAACTCCATACTCGCATTATCAATACACTCACCATTATCCTCAAGCCGCATATTCGCATTATTCATATGTCCCACAACAAACCCAAGTCCAGAGGCAGCAGACCTCAGCAACAGTCGCTGCGACCACCCAGCCAACAAACGCGAGTAGTGGGGTGGACACCACAGATGTTGCAACTTTGAATGACGCTCTTGGGAGCGCAGGTGTGGATCTTCGGGTACGTTAGCACCAGCATCTTATCAGCGTGCAGGAGTAACTATTCTGTAGGCAGAAGAGGAAAGCCTTCAGAGGTCCCATGAATCACATCAGACATATCGAAGCTTTGAAGACCGATCTCGTAAACAGCCAGTTACTCCCTCCATTGATGCTCGCTATCTGGGCACCACCATGCGAAGCATTGGCACAGAACACAAAGTGACAAAAATCCCGGAAGACTCAGTGAATTATCTGGCGCTCGCTCTTCGCGCACGGTTACAAGACCTCGTTACTGCAATGGTTTCTGCAGCTCAGCATCGTACGGACACTCAGTTCGATCGCCCGGCGTCTCTGTATGAAAATGGCACGCCGATGTGGAGTATAGTCGTTCGGGGTGATGTCGCTAGGCAAATAGCTGCATTGGAAAAGATTGAACGAGAGGAAGAGATGAAAATTCGAAGAGAACGCAAAGAACGCGCTGATATGGCCGCTGCACATGCCGCTAACCTCGCCGCTCAAGCTTCAGGCGGGAACGCCATGGCTGTAGACGGAGACGAGGAGGGAGGCACGAAGAAAAAGAAGAAGAAAGATGGTCCTGGTGTTACAGCAAGGAATATGTCTGAAGATGTGCGGAAAAAGATGTCCAATGCTGTCGCGAGTCAGGCTGCTGGACTCGGCGGGAAGTACGCATGGATGAATGCTGCTAATGCCTCCGCTGGCGCTGCTAAACCGAAGCCTGCGGCATCGTCTACTGCTACAACAAGTACGGCCACTACTACAACCCCTGCTACTACTACAGCTCCTGCAGCATCCACGACTGCAACGACATCTTGGGCGCGGCCGTACTTGGGGGGAAAGAAAGGCAGTCCGACATCACCACAGGTAGGAGAGGAAGATGATCGGATGGTAGTCACAATGCGTGATGCCATGTTCATCATAGAGAAGGAAAGAGGTCATGGAGGAGGTCGCGGATCCGCCCGTGGATGGTCATAACCATTCGATGTTGTGTATATCGTCTGTCGCTGTTTTGTATGAGCAGTTCTGTGCCTAGTTCATTCTGAAGTCCGTGTCGTATGAGCCACATCATTAAAGCCCAAAACACTGGAGGAGAATTTCAGATGCCTTCATCCAACTTGCACGAAGGGTTCAATTACCAGAGGCATGCAAGACTGGGCTAACTAAGGGCTATTCTGAACCCTAAACTTCCTGAACCATTGTCTGATATTCGCCAAGACTCATGACCTTAAGTAATAGTACACTGGGGATCATATATTCGTAGCGTTGAGCGTCCTGTATGGTAAAGTAAGTAGATATTCCCCCTTGTTTGACCTCTCTTGAGAAATGTTGTTCATGTCGATGACTTTGTAATACACTGTTGTGACCGAATGTCCTTGTTAGAGTACCATCATTCAAACTCACGAACGAAGGCTTTCATCAGATCACTCGTATTAGCAGTTTGCTACATGTGACAATGGGGTAAGCGCATCTGAGATTTCACCTGGTCTATTTTGAATCTATTCGTCTATTTCACTCATCTCCCCTTAATCAACGTCCACTGGATTCCAGGTAACCGCGCCCTCCTTCCCGCGGTCCAGCGCGTCAA
This sequence comes from Rhizopogon sp. AM-2018a, assembly GCA_002995095.1. NCBI lineage: Eukaryota > Fungi > Basidiomycota > Agaricomycetes > Boletales > Rhizopogonaceae > Rhizopogon > Rhizopogon sp. AM-2018a. Next base: position 10,107 of record PVYJ01002070.1, on the reverse strand, counting down.
GCTTTGCCATGTCCATAGGTTCGATGTTCCAGTCGAATACCAGGTTGTTGGATATAATACGTTGGGGCTGCGAGGACTTTGGAAGAGGCACAAATCTGTGTGACAGAAGAAGTCGATAAGAAGATAAGCAGATTAAAACACGGCAAGCTCACCCTCTTTGTAAGGACCACCTGATAAGAATTTGAGCACCATCTTTGGAGTACTGTGACGCATTAATATTATGACGCTAGCAGGGACAGTTACCATTACCTTCTTGGCGAGCTTCTGAATGATTGGATTGTCCAAAGCACCACGCAGAAGAGGCGAGTATGCCTGGACAACAATGTTGTACTTGTTACAATATTCGACGATTGGTTTTTGCTGACAGAATGGGTGCAACTAATAACGGATTCAGCTTCCTTGTAATACTCATGTCCGTCCATAATAGAAATGCTCACCTCTATTTGATTAACCGCAGGCATCTCTAGACCAGCCTCTCGGATCTCCTCTATGTGCTTTGCCGAGCTATGTGACTGTCAGCTGAGTGGAAATACCAATAGCTGATGCTACATACTAATTAGAGACGCCGACCGATCTAATTAGCCCGTCAGCCTTGGCGTCCAAAAGAGCCTTGTATGCAGCAAGACGTGCCGTTGTCCCTCCTACGGCACTGTGAGTCAGGTATAAATCATAATATGCTGGTACCCGTCTCGTAAGCCATACAGACGAATAGGCAGGTACAAGATTTACAATATCCAAGGTTCGATATTGAGTCTTTCACAGCAGCCTTCGTGTGATCATACGTGAAATCGGTGTGGAAGACCTTAGATGCTGCGAGGGGCGTCAGGTGGGCAAAAGGTCCCTAGTCAATTGCCAGGCACCCAGTCAGATTGGATGAGCTCACTGATAAAAATGTCCTCGCGCTTAACGCCACTTTTCTGGATGCCAACGCCGACTTGAGCCTCGTTCTCGTAGAATCGTGCCGAATCAATCATTCTAATCGCAAATGACTAAATTTTGGTCATGAGGCAGAACTGCGATACGCACGTACCGGTAATCGTTCTGAAGGGCAACCTTGCAAGCTTCTGCGCATTCGTCGTTCATATAGACACCAAGCCCAAGAGTGGGCATCGTATAGCCTAGAGCACTTTTTTCGACCACAATCATCGTGGATCCATGGCTGCAGACACTCACCAGTGGAAAGCGTAACGTCTGTTTCGACCATGGTTCTTCGAACGTTCAGAGCTGGACGTGTAGTATACATGGGGAAAACCTGGACAGCCATTTATGAGTCTAAAAATATAGCACGCTCAGTAAGCTGACGAATATTACACACACAGCTGTCATATAACGCAGAGGAGTTGACACAGAGATAACTATATACCTAGTGGGTATATTTAAGTAAAGGGCTGGCTTCTACGTGGGACCTACTAGTACATCAGCTCTAGTTAACACCCAAGTTATTGGACTTGCTCCCCAATCGACAGCCACGACTCTGGTGGTCGATTTGACGCTCATGTCAATGCCAATATCCTCATTCTGGTTGGCGGCTAGGATCGGCGCTGGGGTAAAGGCATATGTTTGCGATGCTGTGGGAGGGGGCATGTCAGGATATAAACGAGATGGCTAAATTCAATCATTGTCCATACCATATTCTAGGCATCGTGGTAACAGTCACAACTTCATCTGAAATTCCAGGGCGGATAGACTTACGATCAATTTCAACAGGTAAAACACAAAATCACTGTCAGCGTTAGGCCTACAGCATACGAGGAGACTCGGACCTCACCTTCATCCTAGTACTCTCTTTGTCAGTTGCGCTACCGAAGACAAAAGTCATACCCCCCACAGACACAGCCCGCCCCCACAGTGCGAACACGACCCTAACACCGGTGATGACCTTGAAGGGTCACGAGAAGAATATCCAAACCATGTGCTACTTTCCGGACGGCAAGCGAAAGTAAGCAGATCTTTTGACAAGACCGCTCGACGATGGGATCTGCAGGAGGGTAAAGAGGTTGAGAAGGCGCGGGACGTTTATGAGCATGAGCTTCATGCTGTGGCAGTATCAAGGGATGATCGATGAGTTATCACTGGTGGAAATGGCGGCCATGGGGAACTCAAAGCCTGTGAGGTTGAATCATCCAGAAACGTGCATTGACAGCAAGATTGATTGCCTACCGCCATACCGATTGTGCACGATGTCAAGCAGAACCAATCTTAAGCTTCCCTGATCGATGCATCCATGAGACGCTGTCGAGTGAGATTCAAGCTATCATTTTGCTTGCATTTAATTTGCAAGACACTCACAGATTGCCCAGCCAGTAGAACACAAGCAGGTCAAGTGTGCTATTAGTATGATTCTGCTCTTCGAACAAATTAATGAGGAAAGACAGCCCTTTTAGATACATACCACCATGACCATTGACTTGCCAGTGCTTTCGAACGTTGCCTTCAAACATTTCAGTCCTATCGACTTACACACCCAAAGTCAAAAGTCACGTGTGTAGTCAGATCTTAAACGCGTCGTTCAAACCTCAAACACGTTCAAACAGTGTCAGCCTCCCTTCAATATTATATATACCTACGCTTCTTCAATCCAGGACTTTACCCGCGCTCTCTTCATCTCTCTTAGATTCCTTGGCTTGCGCGATACCCATCCTATTTTGATTGTTAGAACATGGTGTGTGGTTTGTGAGGTATCGGGTTGGCATCTTACCGACACTCTCATCCTTCCCGCTACTTCTTTTCGCTCTTCTCGTCGGTATCCACAGGGTATGTTTTATGCGCTCGCTGATCTGTATCAGATGGTTGACGCTTTGTTTTCTGAATTGCACCCAGGGCCCCGTGTGACGAAACACATGGTAGTGACCGGACGCCATCGCAGTACGCCATACTAGTAGGTATGTCGTGTGTTCGTCACCCTTGGACTCGCCTGAATAGTGATCTACATAGCGCAGCTTTAGGATCTGGATCATGTTGACACTGCGGCGAAGAAAACCTGTACTGGAAATGCTGACCTTCGCGGGCGTCGTGCGGCGTGGGCGGCTGACTGGGATTCAAGTGATGCCACCCAAGATCCCTTATCCTCGTCAAGACGCATCTGCCGGTCACATTCGCCGAAGGCTCTCAGATATTTATCTCCCAGTTCAACCCTCAACATCTAGTTGCTAGCCCGCATGTGGCTTCCTTCCTGGCCCATGTCAACTCAACACTCGTCGCTCCGTCAGCTCTGGCACGACATGAGAAGGTGCGGTTTGCTTTCATCTTTAAACCACCACTGACATCATTATATCCTCAGGTATTGACGATCACTGTCACCATATCGACTTCGTGGTGTCCTCTTGTGTTATTTGAACTGCCTGTTCTTCAAAACCGAGGATCTCCAGGCCTGTAGGTCTCCGCGCCACCGGCGGGTTGAGGATGTAGGTGTTTTGCTGAAATTCCCACCCTACTCGCCCCTCAGCGACGGTCAGGTCCAGGGTGGGGTCTGCTTCCTCGCCATGCAAGAGCTAGAGTCGGCCAAGCCTGATGTAATCGGTACGAACTCGTATAAGTTTGTTTCCTTGCCAGAAAAAGCTAGAGCCGAGATCGACAGCTGGATAAACTCGACCCGGGGTAGACAGCACCATGACGATACTACCTCGCGACGTACTAGCACGAACTGGAGTTGTAACGGTACGGTAAGTCTGCTTCTCCGCACGCGAGAGCGAGCTGGGGTCAAGACTGGCAGCACGCTGCCGCCTCTCCAAGCGAAAGCTAGCGCCGCTGAGACTGTAATGGCAGGGTAAGTCTGCCTCCTCGGGAAGAGAGAAAGCGAGCCAGGCCCGAGGTTCAGAATACGATCCTTCCTCGCCTACTCAAGTAACGGTTATAGCCAGGGTTGTAGAACGGGAAGTCTGCTTCCTCGCCACGCGGTAACAAGAGCCGTGGGTCGTCGCCGCGAATAAGCCCACCCCGATCCTCAAGAAAACAACGACGCCTCTGGACAGAAAGGGTGAGTGATTCATTTATTTCCCCACAGAGGCTAGAACCAGATCTGGTTCTCGCCTCGGATAATGTGACTTTCAAGTTAGCAAAGTCTCATTGTCCGAGGCGGGCAATGGCTCTAGGTCAAAATTTCTCCCCATTTATACTCGGTTATCGGAGAAGGGTGTCAATCATGAGCACTAATAGACGATGGAGTGGCCGAGTCTGGCAGACTGCGCCCGCGAGCAGCTGGAAAAGCAAGATGCAGAACTACGCTACGACATCCAACTACTATGTAGTATTAACCTAACGGATGACTAAGCACAGCGCTCTCTCTGTCTCCGACTCTGGGCTGCTCCTCGCCTAGGGGTCCCCTACCACAACGCCGATGGCTGTCTGAGATGGTATTAAATGAAGAAATATCCTACCGTCATCTCCATGGAATGTAATCGCCAACTATGAGTACTGAATTGCTGAATTGCTAACTGCCTCTCGGCGTCTTGCTAGTATTAGCGAGGACCCTCGACGCGGTAGATGTTCTTCTGAAGCACGCAATCCTTCCAGGGAATCGCAATTCACTGCTGCGTCCTGTGTGCATGGTGATAAGATTAAGAAGGTCCAAATGGTGGCAGATCCTGTGATCGCTCAATAGTTCGTTTGATAGGAATATGATTCATGCTCGCTTGAAGAAGAATTGTAAATCTGCAGACAATGCCTACGTATCATGCATGTTTTAAAGTAGCTTGATTTGTATATGATACTTGCAGCATTGCGTTCTAATACTTACCTTTGAAATGATGGACCATGGGCCGTACTGGTAAGAATCACTGTACGGGTTAAAACTTCTGTGAACCGCAGAATACTGCTAGTGCGCCTGTAAAACGCAGCAAGTGCAAGCTGCGTCACTGCGTATACGAGCAACGTCTTTCAGGCGATCAGCGAGCTTTCCGGACATCAAGCGGCGTCTCCTTGATGGACGCAGGGGTGATCCGCTGTGCGAGGCTCCTTAGAGCATTGAGAGTGCTGTTTGTAAGCTCAAGCAAAGTCCCCATACAGGCCGATTCTCCTGTTGCCACCTTGTAATATTGCAGAAAAATGGCCTGGGTAGGTAGAGCTGCCGAACTACGCACAGAAATGACCACCACTTCCTGAACGGACCACTCTTCTTGTTCGCCAAGAAGCACGTCATATGTCCGACTGATGCTGATCGGTAGACAAAACAGAGCTCGACGGTCTAAATAATCGATGGACGAGACGTTCGGTCAATGGATATTTCTGCAGGTCTGTCATGTTGACTGAGTACAGAGAAGACGCTGCGACAGGTTCCTTTTCCAGCAACGCACGCTCTTCTGCAGTCACGGGCTCAAAGAGGCTGACGATGTGATTGGGGTGCGTGAGTGCATAGTTGAGTTGCTGAAGGAGGTGAGTGCATGAGTCGTGAACACGCGGAGGACCTTCACGACCACTGTTCGGGGAGGCGGTAGCAGGCGCACTCTCCGCAGACGCCTAAAAGGGCTTGACGCCTCGTCCCAATGTCACCAGTAACGGCAGTATCGATAACAATAGATCGAGTCGCGTTCCATGGTGTTTGGCCATCATGTCTCCCAAAGTCAGGTCTCCAGATATAGTGGCAGACAGTGACAGGAGGTTTGAGCAGGATCATTGGCTCCGGCCGAACAGATGGTAATACTTAGTGCAAAAGGAACTGCCATGAATCCGCTAAAGCGGTCTGAGCTTGGATGAGGGAGAGATTGGGATTCAATGATGCGACTGTCATTTCCCACTGCATCTGCCCCAGCATCACCCGAAGCGCATTGTTGCAGTCGTCAGCGCAGATGTTCCATAGAAACCGTGAAATCGTCGCCAGGCTCCAGCTCATTGCTGAGACCCTGTAATTGGAGGTGATGGAGGGAAAGTCCTGTTCAAGCTGGCAGCGAGTTTGTCAGGAAGACCGGGGTCATATGAAGAGCGGTCAGGATGAGGAGGCGGAGCGTGAGAACAAGGTGGCGTTGAACAATTCAATCGGTTTCACCGCGTCACAAACTTTGAAATTTACCTTGCTTGCAAGGTCAACAAACAACTCATCAGGCCTCGGCCCTCAGGAGATCTCGCTCGCTGGCATACAGGCTCTATAATACACGTCAGCAAGACGTGAGAAGATAGCGTGCTCAACTAGACCTTCTAGCCTACATGTATTCTTTGCCTTCCGTGCTCATGGACATTTGATGTCTTCGGCAGACCATGGCACGAATCACGACCCGTATTCTTATCGCAGCCAGCTGACCGGACACTAGCATGTGCTGGCATGAATTTGTCCGTCCTGGCACGAACCCTCATAGCAAGGTTATCATATTCATTGCGTCATGTTTCCTGGCTGCTTATACTGATTATATAGTCATTGAAACTACATCAACTATTTTCTATTCATCACCTCCTTCGCTACTGACTATGACCAGCTCTAACGATTCTAACATTACCAAACGCGGCACTTTGACCATTGCTGGGTCGGGCATAGCAAGCGTCGCACACATTACTCTTGGAACGCTCTCTTATATCAAAGAGAGCGACAAGATCTTCTACCTCGTTTGTGATCCCGTCACCGAGGCGTTCATTCACGATAACTCCACTGCGGATTGTGTCGATTTGAGTGTCTTCTATGACAAGACTAAGGGACGCTATGATTCATATATACAGATGTGCGAGGTACATACTTGTTTCGATATTTCCTGCACCTTATTAATTCGCGACCAAGTCCATGTTGAAAGAGGTTAGAGCAGGTCACGACGTCCTTGGTGTCTTCTATGGGCACCCTGGAGTTTTTGTATCTCCCTCTCACAGGGCAATCGCCATAGCCCGCCAAGAGGGCTACAAGGCTGTGATGCTCCCTGGAATTTCTGCAGAGGATTACATGTTTGCGGATCTCGAATTTGACCCCGCTCTTTCTGGCTGCAAAACATGTGAAGCGACCGAAGTTCTTCTAAGGGGCAAGCCCCTCGATCCCTCGATCCAGAATATAATCTGGCAAGTGGGGAGCGTTGGTGTCGTCGATATGGAATTCTCAGTAGGTACACTCTATTCTCCCTATACATTAACTCATTTGTTTGCAAGAAATCCAAGTTCCATTTACTCGTCGATCGTCTCGAGAAGGACTTTGGTCCTGATCATAAAGTAGTGCACTACATTGGTGCCGTCCTTCCCCAATCGACTACGACGATGGATACATTCACGGTTGCCGACCTCCGTAAGGAGGATGTCGCAAAGCAGTTCCAAACCATCTCGACTCTGTACATTCCGGCCCGTGATGAACCCCCTATTCATTCCGGTATAGCGGAGGCCATGGGTAGCCCAGCCACGCCAGCCAAGCTGCATCCTTCGGTGAAATGGGCTGGACCAAAACTCAACATTGCATCTGCCTATGGCCCTCATGAGCTTGACGTCATAGCTCAAATTGATAATCTTGTCGTGCCAGAAGAGTACAAGAAGCTCCATACGTCCGCTGCAATGAAGAAATTCATGACAGATCTGGCACTGAAGCCAAAGGTCCTGGAGGAGTACAAGCTCAATCCCATATCAGCTGTCGAATCTGTGGAAGGGCTCTCCAATCTGGAGAAGTTCGGGCTCAAGTTTGCGAAGGATGGACCTGCTGACGTGTTGATGAAGGCCACTGAATCTGATATTGCCAGCGGTCGACAGCCGACTAAGGATGAGATCGCGAAAGCAATTGGACCGCTAGGGCTAGTCACATTGGTTTAAAATTCTGCTAGGGGATGATTTTTCGATGTACCTCTTGTTATGGTTACTAGTATCCAGTTTGATTACGGTGTACACTAGTTTTGACACAAGGCTGCAAAAATGTTGACGCAATACTTAGCCTTGAAGTCGTGAATAAAGCTCGGATCCCTGCAATAGGATTGAACAATAGCAACTGAGATGGCACATTCAACAATAATACTCCGAGTCAACAGGGTTCGCTCGCTATTCCGAGATCTTTGCAGCATCACATGAGGGCATTACTTTGCAGCCTTCAGTGGCTGTAGGAATATATATTGAATGGAAAGTCCCGACTTTGCTCCAAGCAGAGTGCCATCATACATGCGATCGGTTGCAAGAGGCGAGAACGAGCAGAGAATGACGACAAGGTATGCATGAACCCGGAAGTATATTTGAGTGAGCGTTATGATGACAGACAGTTGGCGCTAGCTCTTCCAGTACAACATGTGACAACTGAGCGAGCAATAATTGAAATAAAAAGGGTCTAAAGAGCGGTAGCGCACTTTGCGTACGTAAGACCCCAACAACGGTAATATCGGGAAGACGAACAACACATTCTTGGGGAGACGATGCTACCGTATGATAGAGTCATATGCAGGTGGGACATCTCTCAGTAATCCCACCTCGCTGAGCACACACCCTGCATCTTGGTGCTGTACGACACTGGAACTCTCACCATTGACTTGCTGCTGCATAGCAAAGTTAAGCCCCTGGTGGCCTGCAGTCCCCCTTGCTTTTATTGCATGGTTGGACGGAGAGGATGAGCGCGATTTATGCCAATCTGCTTGCGGCATCTGTGGGCATACGAAGGGCTTGTATCTCTCCCTAGAGGGCGAGCCCTGAAATGTGTAGATAACTGGATGTAGTGGGGTCAGAGTACTGAAAGGGGGAGCTGGAATAGGACTTTTCGCGACCAACTCCACTGGAACTGGCGGCTCCGGCTCCGGCTTCAGTAGAGGGGTACGGGTTATACTGGTGCATGCCCTTGTCATAGTCAGGATGCGGAAACGGTGTGATTTCGTATTCCACGTCGCGGTCATCCTCGGGAGACGTCTCGCTCCCTGAAGGGTGTGAAATAGCGCGATCGGGGATGTCTCGTCTTCGGCGGAGGCATATCCAGAAAATAAGGAGCCCAAGGTAGCAAATTGCGACGAAACCTCCAAGGACGCTGCCGAGGATGGCGCCAATATTGGGATGGGAGGCTGTCATATTAGACCCATGTATATTTGCGCGGGTGGCGGTGGGGTTGTACGTGCTGGTAATGGGGTGAACGAGTGTAAAAAAATATGATAGAGACAACTCACGCAATCGTAGAGGTTACTTGTGAATCAGTTGTCACGTCGGCTATGCACGTTGACGATACGGCTAAGGTCGTGCCAGAATCGGACGTAGGGGTGAATGTTGTGAAACCGTTGAGGGATCCCGAGCTGGATGACAGGGTTGTCGAGGGTGTCGAAGAAGTACCTGGTAGGTAGTTAGCACTGGGTATTGAGAAGAAGAGGGAGAGCAAGTACTCGATGTAGAGAAAACACTCCGCTGGAGCAGCGTAGTCGCCATGATAGTAGTCGAGGAAGAGGCAGGATCGAAAATTGGGAGTTTGTAGCACTCAGTTATGATACGAGCCTGCTGGGTTCCCGTATCTGCAAGGAAGTTCGAACGGCGTCATGGCGTTCAGGGTGAGATTGAGGCACTGCTCACTTATAGTAGTTATTGACAAGAACCTGCAAGAACTCATGTCCCATGGTGTGTTTAGCGAAAACCTAAGTTACTTATCAGCGATAGAACATGGGAGAACGTAAGCAGTGATTACCACCAGTCATGATCAATCATCACCAGCCATGACAATGAGCAGATATCACGGAAGGCCACGGGAACATGATGCGGCAGACAGTGCCACTGGCACTTCCTTTGAGTGATGCATGGTTACTGAGTGCCGCGGCCAGGAATGCAAGTGCCCGAAGGGCTTGCTTGCAGGGACCTAGAGAACGTAAGGATTTCGAAGATGCCAGTGATTGCATGGACTCCGAGGACGAAGGCACAACCCCTGCCCTTAAAAGCTTAAACCACCGTGGGCGCATAAGTAATAAGCTGGGATCTCAGAAGGTCTACACGAGCGGGCTTTGCCTATCACTATCATAGATGCTCGCAAACACAAAACAATGACTATAGCTGGTAGAATGTCGCTTACTTGTAGAATACAATTCCGAGTCAGCCACCTGGCAGAGTAAGTTGCAGCGATTCGGCACCATGTACCCATGGAAGAGCGTACATGATGCAGTATCGTTGTGGCTTACTTGTATTGAAGGTGCTTTTAGCATGATAAAGAGCTTCTAGATCAAATAAGAACAAACAACGCCCGGGGGTCAGGCTTGTTAATGGCGCAGGTCT
>PVYJ01002031.1:31169-45468 GCA_002995095.1 Rhizopogon sp. AM-2018a | reverse complement strand
CCCACCCCCACCCCCTGCGAGCCTCTACACTTTCGTCTTTCATATCGATATCTTCCTGATCGCCTTTGCAGGCGTGTTTGCCCTCTTCGCTCTCCCTCGTGCAATAGCACGTTTTTCCCGCATCGCTGAATGGCGCCAGGGGCATATCCTTCGAGCGATCCCGCTCGAGCGGCGTGCGCCAAGGCCTCCCGTCATGCGCACCGTACAGTCTCTCGCATTTGGTACTCCCGCAGCTGACAATGTTACATCGGATGAGTCGCACACACTTCATTCGGATGCGCACCTTATTCGACACCCGGCGGCAAAACAAGAGGGCTGGTCCCTTCCCCCACATGTTCGCGCGTGGTCCTCACGTGTCCCAACTTTCGGTAATATCTTGCGGTACAGACTCGAGACAGGCTTCTCGGTGGGTCAAGCACTGGTCTTGCTTGTGTATTTTTGTGTTTTGGTCTATGCTGGGCTCCTTAAGTCAAACCCATTTGCGGATCCACTGCGTACTGGATTCGTGGCGATGTCGCAGATTCCTATTGTCTATCTTTTGGCGACGAAGAATAATTTATTAGGAATGCTTGTAGGTGTTGGCTATGAGAAGGTTGGTGTTTACAATTTTTTGAATCAACACTCGCCGACCGTCTATGTACAGCTCAATTACATACATCGGTTCGCGGGAATGATCCTTGTGGTCGCATCCAACGTGCATTCAATTGGTTACAGTGAGTTCGAAGAGTGGCAGTTTCTCGCCGCTGATCTCTGATATTGGTTTTCGTCCTAGTTTATGAGTGGACGCTGGACGGCACAATCTCCGAGCGTATCCACCAGCCAATGGTCATATGGGCTGTCGTTACACTCATCAGTGTAGATTTCTTATACATATTTTCGCTCCCATTCTTCAGACGACGAGCGTACAATGTTTTCTACGGCTCGCATGTCGCATTCTTTATCCTCTTTCTCCCAGCTGTGAGGCCCTATATCTGCCATATTTATGGCCTCGATATTGACATTCATATCCAGGTTTATGGTCACCAACCCTCTGTTTTCCCGTACGTCCTCGCCGCCGCCGGCATCTTCGGCCTTGACCTCTTAATCCGGCTCGTAAAAACTCGTGTGTACAATGCACGCATACGTCCCATTCCCGATCTCATGCTCACACGTATTGAAATTCCTCAGCTCAATGCTGGCTGGAGGGCAGGGCAACATGTACGCATCCGGGTACTTTCCTCAGGCTTGGGGTGGTTTGGCTGGGCGGAGAGTCACCCATTTACCATTGCTACCGCTGCAAAGACACCTGAAGGTATGATTTTGTTGTGCAAGAAGGCAGGTGGGTGGACTGGGAGGTTGTATGAGATGGCGAAAGTAGCGGGTTATGGCTCAGACGAAGGCGCATTCGGGAGGATGGTACAGGTTATGATTGAGGGACCGTACGGTAAGTAGCGAAAGGCGTTCAGTTGATGATTGTTTATTTTTGTGCAGGCGGTCCGGGGCATTGCGTGTTTGCGAGCTACTCTGCTGCGATATTCTTTGTTGGCGGAAGTGGAATTACCTTTGCTCTCTCAGCTGTGCAGGACATTTTACAAGTGAGTCTGATTGGTCATTTGGTCATCTTTTTTCCAACCCCTTCTGGTAGAGAGACTCGGAAGGTGCCAGCCGAGTGAAAATAATAGAAGTCATCTGGAGCGTTCCAGATTCAGGTCAGTGCCGCTGTCTCATTCTTTTGTACGTATCTCACGCCCAGTAGCCTCTCTCACTCCACTCGTTCCCCAATTTGCTGCGCTTATCCAACAAAGCATCTATGCACCACTGAAAATATCAGTCCATTATACACGTGCATCCGACAGACCCCCCGGGAAGGATTTTCTTCCTCCAGGGCTGACGCTCAACGCAGGACGCCCGAAGCTTGCCAAAGTGCTTGACGCAGTCATCTCCCGCGCAGTGTCTTATGGCTCGGGTGTGAAGGCCACTATGGACATCACAGGTGTTGTGGTCGGCGTGTGCGGTCCCGAGGGTATGGGCGATGAGGCCGCGCAGGCAATTTCTCAGGTAGACGATGGGAGACGCTGGGCCGTCGGTGGGGTCGAGATGCACGAGGAGTAAGCATTTCGTTCTTATTTTTAGTGCACGATCTGATGCTGTTATTTATCGAACAGGGTATTTGGATGGTAGAATGAAGGTGAAGGATATATTTAATTGCCTTCTTCTCGGCACTGTATTTTGGATGAGTCTCTGCGAGATGGTATTCGCATTGCATGCGAACTTAGACTAGTCGTGTCTGTGAATTTTTCTTCACGAATGCATCGTGTTAAGAGCATTGCCCAAGTGCTGCGGGCAACGTAAAATTATATGCATTTTAAAGTATGAGCTAGTGAAATTATAGGACGCAACGTAATTGAGATTGAGAAGGTTTATACTTACGTTTAGATTGAAAACCATAGCACAAGTATGCGGTGAAATTAAAATGGATGCTAAACTTATGACAGATTCAGACTGGGCTGGTGATGGATGACCTTTACGGATCCAGTTAACGCACGCTCCAGGCGTGCTAGACTACGTGACAATTGACTAGGTGGAATGTATGGATGGTCTAGGTGAAATCACTATTACGCTGAGGATTAGGAACAAGCGTCACTAAGATGCTCTACATTAAATAAACACACATGAGCTCGCAAACACGAAAAAGAAAGAGCGCACACTCACATGAAGGCTGATAATTGAGCAAAAGCATGGTAGACACGAATAAGATTAGAGCACAGTCAGTTGTAGTTAGAGAAGGGAACCGTGTTTCCTTTATTGGTCTGCTATGTTTTGGCTGTACATCAGCGTTTTATCACCTCTCATCGTTTTCACCACACCGAACGCCCCTCCTCTGCCCTGCCCAATGCCACTTCCAGACCGAGGGTATATTCTTCCCCATTGCGCTCAAAGATCACCTCCTGGCTTGCAATTTCCTTGCCCTTCCTACCTTTCGCCACACTGCCTTTGCCACCGATCGGCACTGGTGCATGAAGGTGCGCATAGGTGAGGAAAGGTTCTGTCGAGGCAATGGTTGGTGCCGCAGTGATGGGTGTGGCTGGAGGTGGCGGCGCAGCGTAAGCGCGCGACAGGTCCTGGCAATCCTCGTCTTTCGAAATAGATTGACTAAGCGAGCTACTCTGACTCGTGGTGGGCAAAGACCGAGAACGAACTCGAGGAGCGAATGTCGGATTTGGCACTAGCGGAGGACGTGTGGGCGTGGGCGATTTCAAGCGCAACGTTGAAAGAGGTTGGCACAACAGTGCACAAGCATCGAGCGTCCCAGTGTCGGACTCTTCAAAACTGGCGTCACGTTCGCCAATGACAGCCTGATACGACGGAGGAGGCGTCCGTGGTCTAAACATTGGGAGCACCTGTGACGATAGTGCAGATTGAGAGGAAGGGCCTCTGTACATGCTCGTAGTCCGCGTACGCATCTGAAAGGGAGAACAGAAGAACGGGTCATCCTGATTTTCATCCTCAACTGTCGTACTGGGATCTCCTTCACTGACACAGAACCTCTCATCCAGAACGGCTGAAGTCGGTGAAGTCGGTGATGTGGGACTTTGCGGGAAGTCGATCTTATAGCCATCCCCTTCCAGAGACCCTTGCTCATCATCCCCCTCCTCACGCACGGGAAACAACTTTGTGGGACTATCAAGGAACGAAACACGCAGGGGCCGCTTCAGAACCGCCGTCTCTTCGCCACGTTTCAGACCAATAGATCCATACTTGCCACTGCAAGCAGGGTCCACATCGTCTGCACTCCGAACATACATCCCTAACGGTGACCTCCTGACAGGTCTGCCCAACGAAAGCCCAGCCGGAATGATCGGTCCATTCACCCGTGTCACAGGCGGTGCGAGCCCAGGAGGTCCGTGTGGAAAATGAAGATTGGACGGGACAGAACCATCCCATACCATCGCACCTGGAGTGGAACCAGGGACAGCTACTGGAACTAAGGCGGGAGAAGCCGCGGAAACCTTGATGCCTGCACTCCATGCACGCCTACGTGCCCTAGTTTCAAGCAGTTTCTCAGTCTCAGGGTCCAACAATCCACACCCAAAAGGATTTTGTGACTGAACCGAGCCCCAACGTTCCTCGTGTGCACGAGAACGCACGAAATTTAGCGTGCTGCGAATTCGGGAAAGCAAGTTAAGACGCGTGGAAAGAATTTCTTCCATGTTTGGAATTGGCTTTCGCTTCGGCAGACGAGGTATTGAGAAGGGGGAGCGAGCGGGCTTCTGCGGAGAATTTGGGGACCTGTAACTTGACTGTAGAGGACGAGCCTTAGGGCGAGAGGAGGTTGTCTTTGAGACAGCCGTTGGGATCGAGTCCGAATGATTGCGCTGCTGAAAGCATGCACCATTTTTAGATGATCCTGGTAACGCAGCTGAAAGTGGTAGAGACGGCGGTTCACCATCTTCAGGTGTGCGTAAAGATAATTGACTTTCGTCTGAATCATCTTCCTCGGTGGCATCGGACGGAGTAGCAGCGAATGTGGAGTCGGCTAAATAGTCCTCGCCCTCATAATCACTGACGAAGTCCTCGTCGAACCTGAACCGTCCATCGTCGATGACGAACTCTGCTCCTGAATACAGAGCGCTAAAATCGTCGAAAATGCCATGGTCGTCATCATCCCAATCACCGTAGACGTCAGCCCCAAAGCCGAAGCTCTCGCGTAGGAGGCTGTCATTCTCCTCGCTGAACTCAAAAGCATACGCATCAAGTTCATCGCCTGAACTTGGATTGCGGACATGGCGAATGTTCCATTCATTTGCTGCAAACTTTTCAGTAACATGACAACTCTCTAGAGTAGCATCAACCAAACCTTGCTCGTTGCGAGGATACACGACACAGTCGTCATGTTCACCCTCACTTCCAACAGGGAAGGGTGAAGGTGAGCGCCACCGTCTTTGAGCTTCAGAGCCACGCTCGCAATGATCAAGAGCAGCTCTCCCCTCACTTTGCGTCCTTGAATGTTTGCGAGCTGCACCGCGTCCGCGGCCACCACAGCGCCGCAAAGATCTCTCGATATCTCTCACCTGGTTGTGAACTCTGGCACCAAGACCACGCAGTACCCATTCAGTGTACCCGGCATAATGGTTGTGTGCCGAAAGAGCGGGGACAACATGCCGTCTCCACGCATCAATGAGAGTAGCGCGCGCACGGCAGCGAAGAATTCCCGGATCCGCAACCGGTATGAAAGTGGGGATATAGGGGGAGATTGGAGATTGTGAGACGGGAAGAAGTGATGCATTACGGGGTGTGATAGGGGGAATCGGTGGAAGGGGTGACGGCGGCGGAGGCGTGGGTGTGGTGGGTGACGGAGGAGGGGCCGGGGGTGGAGACATGGAACGTGGCACCAATGCCCTGAAGAATCACCGAAGAACCACTTAGAATACTGGAGGAACAAAGTATGTGAAATACGCACGAGATCAAGGAAAACAGCAGGGAGCGCTGCCTCTTATGCCTGCCCAACTTTGGAGATTTCTGGGGCGCACTCAGTATGCTAGGGATATCATGCGAACTGGCGACACTGCTACAGACACTAGCGGATGTCTCTTCGAGGTTGTCTCCTCGGGTTTCTTGTTCGGTGCACGTTTGAACGTCATCAACGACACTCTGAAGCATTTGTGTGCACTGTGCGTTCATGGGGATCTTGACACCACGCCCATCAACGAAGCTCACGGTGACCTCCCTGGCTGATAGATCAAAGGTAAGATCACATATCATGGCAACGAGACCGACTGAACGGTCAAACACATGGATGTCATGGGGTGGGTCTAAGCGCAACACCGAGGTCAGAAGGTGTAGCTGGTTCGACCACGCAGGGGGAATTGGCAAGTTACGGAGGTTGTCCGGAAAAACAAGGGTGTAGAGAATATGACTATGATGTGCGGAGGGTCGAATGAGATGGATGAGCATAGTGATAATTACTGAGTGGGATATTATAAAATCTGGTGAAACTGGTGTGCTCTTGGTCGTAGTCGACGTTCAGCAACACAAGAAAAACAGAATAGGCGACTCGTTGGTTTTCTAAGCTGTAGTACGTGAGTTTACGTTAAACTTTTGTTGCGGCACTTAGACTCGGACATCACACTATTATATCAAGTACGTACGCGTGAAGTTCGGATCCGGCCACTGGCACAGGCTTCTGCGAGCCAACCTGGCATGCTCGAGGATCAAAATATGCACAAGAGCGCATGGTTGACCGATGCATTCGGATTGAAGTTTTGATTGCTTGACTCGGAAGTCACCGTCGGACTGAGGTAAGGAGAAGAGCGACAGACGTCGGACTAATATTACGACCCGAGCTGCTTACATAAGTCATCAATACTGGCAGAATTTGACAAAGTCTGATTGGCAACCTCCATGAATTTCAGAAATACATCATCATCTACCATCGTACATACGTATACACATGATACCTCCAGCGCCTCCTGAAACTCGTGGCTTGCGTGCATTACCGAAAGCGAGACTTGATGTATTTGTTCACGTAAGATCGAGATCCAATTATACTATTACTTGAGAAAGCAAAGTTGGGCCCGGAAATAGTTTGCATCGTGGCCTTGGGCGCAATAAGAGTAAAGTATAGCTGACCCACCTACACCTATGCAGAATCCCATACCAAGATTTCCGTGGGTTAAACACGTATGAGGCTGCACCTTGGGAGTGTGTAGCACCACGCGAGGTCACGGGTAAGGTGCCACCTGGTACTACCAGGCACGTTGTCTAGAATTGACATCAGCGCCAACAGTGTACATGCCCGTCATCCGCGGCCTAGGATTTTGGCACGGACATCCCGTAGTTTTCGGCACTTGGTCACAATCCTTTGCCTTAACCAAGTTATTCGAATAACCTCCACATTTCACGACGACTTCGCTCGGACCCTCTCTGTGAGTGTCGATCGCAGGTCCACGCGCAGCCCGCAGTTCAGTGACATAAATTGAAGTATCTCGATCTTTCAAGGTTAGTTGCCGTTAGAATCATGGTCACTGGTGAGCGAGCCCCGTGACCCGTCAGCTAGCTCAACGCCGGTACGTTCATCGGCATCCTCTTCCTTCGGGTCTGTAGCAGCTACTGTCAGACTCGTTGTTTCGAAAACATACCGCACCGGTAGCTACGCCGACTGCAACTGAGTGTGTTTTCACAAGGTCAGGGCCTTGTACACTTCACTCAAAACAACAGTTATCGACGTCCGCATTCCTGGCTTGTGACTCCGGTGTGAACAGGTAAAAATTGAGGAAGTCGTCGAGGTCTTCAAGTCTGAAGGGCAGAGGATTGAGGATGTCGAATGATCGTAATGAGACCTCCTACATAGTGTTTTGCTTGCACCGGCGGACAATTATGAAACCGAGGGTAAGCTACCCTAGCGCCAGTTGCACTTTGATATCTTGATATCTGCACACGCATGAATACGAGGGGTACAAACGTGATTTTCTGACAGGCACTGGGCAGTACTGGACAATACCCTAGCTGCAAGTTCGGTCAACTGTTTAATAGAAGAAATATATCAGGCTCTCAGTGGAAGTTCAACCTTCTATACAGCACACACCTGGTAAACGGTGCGAGGGTTACGCACCGCCAGTTCGCGAAATTTGCAGAGGTCTGCACAGTGTGCATAATGTCCATCGATGCCAAGTGATTCTTCACAATCGATTCCCAAGTTCTAATAAGTAATCTGTGTCCGTGGATAGGCAACGTGATTGATGAACCTCGCCTATAAACGGTGGGGACCCGAGATGAAAACATCGTGTTGCTCGTGTCTTTCAACAAGGAGTTTCTAGTTTCTGCAGTGTCTGCACAGGAATGCTGCCTGAAGTTCTTGCTCAGCCTTAACATGACTCGTCTCTCGTTTAAGCCGATAGACGAAATGGAGTTTCGTGTCCAGGAGAGAGCGGTGCAGCTGCCAACATAGCTGTGCCGTTACCAGTGCTTCCGCCGAATTTCGATGTAGAAGGCCAGCGAAGCGCCCACTTGCCTTTCTGAAGTATATAATTGATGGCTTGAGTATACCCTTCGACCTTAAACAGTCTGCGAGGCTACCTCTCACTGTGACCATCCTCACGCCAACTTCCTACCAAGGATTCCCGACAAGTAACAACGAGCATGGGGAACAACGTGAGCCAGCAGATAGAAAAGCGCAAGACAAGACGTGCGCAATCTCTCACTCCCGCTCCTCCAAAGCCTCAACGGTTCTCGACTGCTACGTTGGTAGCGTCTGCAGTGGGATTGGGCAAACGCTCGCCACCGCCTTCCTCGGTTCCCGCCACACCGCCCACCAAGGCCGTTATGCCGGAACCAGAGCCACAACAGGAACCAGAACAGGAGAGCGAGCCGCCTGCGGTGCCGTCGCATACAGAAAAGGAAAATCGGCCGGAGTCCGATCCTGAGGTGAGTCGATTTAAGCTGTCCGCTTCTACAGGCTGATAAGTTACAACTCTTCTCATCTTCCCCCATCCTCCCATCTACACCGTCATTCGTTCAATCGGGCGACGTCAACCAGGATTCTTACGCTCAAGCAGCAGTTATGCCCCCTCAACTGGCTATTGTTCCTTGTCAGGTATGTGATTCAATACTCGGCAGCCCTGATATCGCCAGGGGGAGGAGTTAATCACATTGTTCTCATCTGTGGTGGCTCGCCTTTGTTGTCTTGTTCGCTAATCCTACTTGCTGCAGTATCGCACAGGACGTACACTGGGGAGCGGTACATATGCTATCGTGAAGGAGGCCATACACGTTACAACAGGCAAATACTATGCTTGCAAGGTCATCAACAAGAAGCTCATGGAGGGGAGGGAACATATGGTGAGTACAGAGACGTATTTCAACACTTTGGACCGTCGGCCTGCGATGCCGCCAAGGCCGCCTGCAGAGGCAACGTGATTCATTCAAGGTTGCTTAGTACGGTGGCGTTACAGCATGTGTCAAGTCATGGGAAAGCATCGCGATGACCTTGATAACGAGCGCTGATAGCAGCACCATTTTATTCGATCTGTGGTTGGGTGTCGCACGCCCGCAGTCACTTCCCCTCCTTTTGAAACGTATTGTTGCACCATTGCTGATTCTGTTTTACTTCAGGTTCGCAACGAGATCGCCGTATTGAAAAGGATATCGAGTGGTCACCCCAATATCGTGACATTGCACGACTACTTCGAGGTCCGTATATGGTAAACTCTTTTCGTCGACACAACGCGCTCATCTAGCGGAAACACTTCTATTTTTAGACATCGCACAACCTCTACCTTTGCTTCGATCTTTGCACTGGTGGCGAACTCTTCGACAGCATATGTGCTAGAGGACAGTACACTGAGGCGTAAGTAACTCGTATATCCGTTCTCGCGTGTTATTAATTTCACGCGCAGTGACGCTGCTGAGCTCATCCGCACCATATTACAGGCGGTCAAATATATCCATGACTGCGACATTGTGCACCGCGATCTGAAACCGGAGAACTTACTCTTCCGGTCCAAACCTGAGAAAACTTCGGAAATCATGATCGCAGACTTTGGCCTTAGTCGAGTGATGGCGGACAACAAGTTGAGCATGTTGACGGAAGTCTGCGGCACGCCCGGTGTGAGTGGAGTTCTCCCGCTCTCTTGTACGGGGACTAAGTTACCTTGGTAGTACATGGCACCTGAGATTTTCAAGAAAAGTGCGTGATTTTGCGATATGTTTGACCATTATTCTGATGTGGCTCTAGCTGGTCACGGCAAGCCTGTCGACGTCTGGGCCATGGGTGTCATCACCTATTTCTTGCTTGCTGGTGCGCATTTACCGCACTTGTTTGTTCAGCGTTCTTGGTGCTGAACACTTGGTGCAGGTTATACACCATTCGATCGTGACAATCAGCGACAAGAGATGGAAGCCATCATTGCTGGAGATTACAAGTTCGAGCCTGGTACGTCGCCGCTAATAATTTCATTCCCTCCGAGTCCCCTTAACATGGTGTTGACAGAGGAGTATTGGTCCATCGTCTCGGTAACTGCCCGGAATTTCGTTGCTACTTGCCTGACCGTCGATCCCGAACACCGTCCAACTGCAGCACAGATGCTTGAGCACGAGTGGCTCACATCTGAGGTGCCGCACTTCGTCGAGAACGAGACGGGTGAACCAAGAAACTTGTTGCCACACGTCAGGAAGGCCTTCGACGCGAGGAGGACATGTACGTCCTCTGTTTTCTATCCACTGGTGGAAATACTGAACGATGTGAATTCTTGCAGTCCGAAAAGCGGTACTGGGTATGATGGCCATGAAGCGTATGACGACGCTCGCGCATCACCTGTCGCCAGAGGCGCAGAGGCTCGGTGAGGACGTGTACCAGTTCAAGCAAGAGTCCGAAAAGGAGGTGCTTGAGGACATGCACGTCATCCACCATCACAATGCCGACGAGGAGGTGCAGCGGATCAAGGCCCAGGATGATATCTCTATCGCAAATGGCCCAAATGGGAAGGCGGTGGAGGGCGTTGATGTTACTGAGAAGCTCGCCGCTGTGAGCCTCGCTGCGAAGTCAGATGGCATTGCCAAGAGGGCGTAAAACACGAGCCTTCGCAATGACCACTGGAATCGTCGTGTTACATGGCCCGCAAACGCACGCTCATGTTTTTTCTGTGATCTTTCTATTTGTACTAGTTCAAGTTGTCTCGATACCTGACATCGCACACATGACACATTAATTACTATTTTCTCCTGGGAGACGTCGAGCTCAGATGAGAGTGACAACCGGGTAACATCTGTACCTCCATGTCGACATTCTACGGTATGATTGACACTGAAAATGCCATGGCGTACACATTAATGTTCTACAGTATCCGATACATACATACTTCCGATACAAACAGTGCAATGGTACATAGATTGAAGCTCGAAGTCTTTTTATAACCGCAGGGCTCGAACAGTCTGAGTCTTGATCACTACTTCTGAAAAAACGCGAAATCGAAATCGACATTGATGACATATATATCAATAATAAAAAATCATTACTAGAACAAGTGCTATGGTGCTGTTGATATAGTGTCTCGGTCCGCATAATCATACACCTAATTGCCAGTGGAAGAATTACCCGATCTCATGCGCGAGACGGGTGGAGAAATATCATATAGTATAGATGCCAATATCCGGTGCCAACCCAATGCAAGACTCGGAAACGCCTCACGAAGAAGCAGTCTCCGTCATGAGGTGAGGCTTTCCTATCGAAATAGTGAGGGACGTGAGGAGTACTTCCCATGCTACATCGAGGGCACACCAGAGCCGCTCATCGGCGATGCCCAGTGCGATTGCGTTGCGCCACATGCCGTGCACTTTGCCTACGTGCATGAGTAGAGCTTGCGCGGTATATGTCTGGGCGAGTTTTTGAGCGAACTCTTCGAGAAGAGGCATAACAGTGGTGGAGTCATCGAGGTAGAGTTGAGGCGGTGGGGGACAAGGCAAGAGAGATCCGAGAAGGTGGTCGATGCGCTTAGTGTAGAGGAAGGTGGAAAGCTGAGGAAAGACCTCGGGGGCGGGAATGCATAGCGGGACGACTGGCACTTTGATCTCCTGACCTGCACATTCGGGCAAGGCTGGCTGCGAAGCAGGTAGGATGGGAAGGTTCGCGCAGTGTGTTGCAAAGACAAGATTGTGCGCGGGGAACAGTGTAACGCGACGGCGGGAAGTGGCAGGCTGGCGTGATGAGAAGACTGCAAACATGTGCGTGGGCATGTCAGACGAAAGATCATTGACGATGATAGAGAGTTCCTTCGGGAGGACGTTAGAGACAGGTTCGGCTTTAATGCCTGCAAGGACACGGAGCATGCTAGAAAAGGTTCCGTCAGACGGTGGAACGATAACAAGAAAATATTTGACTCACTCAGGTCCGAGACATTCAAGTCCCTCGAGAATGTAGTCCATGTGTGTGTTGGCAAGTTCAGGGGCCACAGCCTCAAGTGTGGACTTCGGGATATCAGCCACGACTTCGGGTCGGGCTAGGCGTCTGGGAAGAGACACACTGGCAGTGCTCATAGAGACTGGTGTCGCATCGCTCATTTCGACATCACGAGAAAGTGTTGGGACGTCCATCCGCACTGGAAAAGGTGGGTACTTGGACGGGGTATGTGTATTGCGCTTCTTGGCATGCACGATTGCATGCCTGGGGTGGTGAACCCCACCGGAAGTAAGGGCTCGGCGGCGGCGAGATGCAGCCTGAATACCATTACGAACTTTGAAAGATTTGGTGGAAGCGCGTGCAGTAGGGGGAGTGTTCTCAGAGTCAAAGCGACGGACGTAGTTTGCAGCGTGGAATGCCATTTTTGATGAGGGCTGAAGTGGTAAAGAGTCTCGAGGCAAGTGAAGAGAAGGCTGCAGATGCGGAACGAGCTAGTTGGCGAGTAGTTTGCTGAGAGCTAACCATGACGAGAGGAGCTCTTTATAAACCTGGCAAGGGAAGAAACAATCATTCATGGTCAACGTGACGTGACACGCTAAAGCAATCGATCAAAGTCACACTCAAATTTACCTTTTAAGCAGATTGCGAGTCAAAGTTTAGCTGCCTTTGGAAGTTGTTTGGGACCCACAACACCAAACATGGACCTATTCGAAAAGCAATCCATCGGATTTTAATCCACCGTTTCCGTAACCCGCGTATTTCAATTGTCTTCCGTTCGACCTTGTTGCCACGTCGCCAACATCCACAGACGAAATTTTGCGCGAATCATAAAAAATCCACTCACAGTAGATGCATTGTCCTTGTAAAGTCTCGATAAGAGTCAACCATGGTCAGGGCCTCCCATCGAAAAGCATTACACTGTCGCTGTTATAATTACACGTCATGTCAACGTTCTCCCGTCCGTAGACCAGACGTTTTGAGAGAGTCGTGCAAGCGTCCCGGAACGACTGGCACTAGAATAGCTTTGGTTCAACGACACCACGTTCCGGTCAATGGTAACGAGAATGAGCAATTTCCGCCCCAGCCGTTCCGGGGCGATTAGATTAGATAAGATGTGGTCATGGTGCCACACATCTGGAACCGAGACTGAGATCCACGCGTTTGAACTGGCACTAGTCCACATAAAAAACTGGCCGTCGATGACGCTGCGATCAAGTAGTGCATAATGTAATGCCACGATTTGGGCGGTCACTCCGTAAACAGCGGTAGAGGCTTCATATGATGTAACGGTCGCAGTAGCTGCCTGCATCCGATGTCTTGACCAGATCGTGGAACACAAAGTGTGATGATGGTCCGCTCGAAATCCTGCGCGAAGCACAAAATCAATTGCGAACTAACTGTTGAAACACGTATTTATTGAGCTGCTGGGAGAGGCGGCAAGCAGTTCACCGGACACAGTCAAGTTCGTGCCATGCCATCGGTGCATCAACCAGTCAAGTGAGTCAAATCAAGTCATTGTGCACCCGTTGGGTGTGGTCGATAGAGCACGTAGGCCATAACCAGACAAGTGGCGTCCGGTCAATCCGGGCATTGGATTTGATTTCTGGAGGCTTGTAGGAGGGTCGCCACATCATGATGCGAATGGTGTCTTTCGACATAACATTTTTTTCGACCACGAGTAGCTGGACAATGAGTGGCGCGCTGGAAAGAAGTGAGTGATTAACCGCGTCGGATCATGATGAATGTTTGCGGTAAAACGGGGAATGACCAGCCCTGCGCGAGTTCCCAGTACATAATGTGGAATTAGGCAGTAAGACGGAGGTGACAGGATGGCTGTAAGAATACAGAAGAAAAAAGACATGAGGATAGCGGTAAGAGTAGAGAAGAAGAGAAGGTAAACATGGCGAACATGATTTGATGATGAATAATCAACACTCAATGTTTCCACAAACAATGCTTACCGGGTCCACTGGAGTGAGACAACACGTGTTGAGGTGGCTCACCATACGCCTGGAACAAAATCCATTAGCACGTCCGCGGATGTACGCACAAGTTATGACTGAGCTCGAGCTTAAGCTTATTGTTAGACCTGCGTGACGTGTCTCCTGCATTTTTTACACGATGCAAAAATCAGAAGATGTGTTTAGGTGAGTGGAGAAAGAGGATCAAAACAACACCAACCTGTTGTCTGCACAGTATGGCTGCTATAGTGTACTCACGGTGCCTTCCAGATGGTCAGCGTAGTGATAATAAGAAGCACTTATAAGGTGTTTTTCTTCTTCTATGAGTTATAGGAAACCGCGTTGCACTTCAGCTCAAGCAATGATTCAGTATCATTTTCTGAACAAGTGAATGAAGTTTGCCCTTTTCCCAGCTTACGTCAAATGGAGAGCCTGTCGAGCCGTCTACTGAAACTAAATCGGAAAT
>PVYJ01002031.1:9579-31153 GCA_002995095.1 Rhizopogon sp. AM-2018a | reverse complement strand
TCCGGGGCTCGAGCTGATTCGGAGGGTGTCGGTTGCACCAGGGGACTAGGGCACCACCTCCATGGTCCCTGATTTGTGAGGGATACAGATTCCAAGAATTTTTGCCTGGATCAAAATCTAAATAAATCGAGTTGTTTAGTACGAATGATAAGCACTAAGCATCGCCATGGCACATCTTAGGCCATCTCACCTTTGAAGACTCCGGCAATAGGACCGCTATATGATTCATGAAGATCATAAGCAGCCGTGCACAGTCACGTGCCACCTAAACGCGATCACATGACATATTTTGAACATGAACATCGCGCGCTGACGGTTTTATCAAATGCCTTGATGATGTCGACGACCACCCAGATCCTCTTCAACAGCCCAGCCCTCCATTCCCTCAAACGCGATCAACTCGTCAAGTTATGCAAGATTCACAGCATCAAAGCTAATGGCAAGAACAAGGATCTTATCCAACGTCTCCAGCTGCACGCACAGACGCTTCCACCTGATGATCCGTTGAGGGTTGCAACGAGAAGCGACATCAGTGAAGACGAGCAAGACGATGAGGAAGAGGAGGAAAAGAAGAGAGCAGCTATGCTGGCACGCCCCAGTGAGCAATGGGAGGTTGTCATGGACAGCATTGCCGAAGTCGATGAAGGAACTGTGAACACACTCAAAAGTAACCGGGCGGGTAATTCCACACAAGCAGGGGAATTTGGAACGAACGGGGGCAAAGGTACATCATGTTTCGCTGACTCACTCATCCATCGTCGTTTAATGACACCGCCTTCAGCTTCCAACGTCAGTTCCTCTCTCAAAGCCATAGCCACCTCTCTAGGACTGAAACGCGGGAATGAATACACTGCAACGAGCACAACAGCCTCATCTAAGTCATCGCTCGCTTCTACTCAAAGTGGCCAATCGCAGAGCACAGCACCGACTGAAGTTGAGCCAGTCCCAGGACAGAGCGCTCTTGCAGGGCGCCCTGCACCATCCGATGCCCGCCTCAGTATATCACAGGAACCCGCAACAACTACAATTCGTCTGGTGTCTTCTAACGCCCCCACGAATGCGTTATTCTCCCCTCCAAGGCTCCATCCGTTCAAGACATCGTTTGATCTTGCACCCCCTACACCCGGGGGAGTTAATGGTGGTGGTGGTATGTGGCCGCTCTCGCCGGGTGCAGCGCAAAGCGAGCGCATATACCCAGCTATCCCAACATTTTCTGCATTTGAGCCCGTAGACACTTCCGACATGGACATCGACGTCGATTTCCCCGGTTCTCTCCAATCCACCACACCAGCACGTAGAAAGTTTAACACAGGCGCCACCCCCAAATCTGCTGACAAACCATCTGACGTCCCCCAAGATTTATTCTCTCCAGCACCAAAACTTACTCGTCCTCGGGAGCAAGTGAGCTCGTTCCGCCCACAGCGTTCCCCGGTAAAGGCGGGAAGCGAGCTAGGTATACCCCGCTCCGAGGCTTTCATCTTTGGTTCTCCCAACCCCCAGCATCGCCTTTCAAACGCCCAATTCCGAAGTGCGGCACAAAGTGTCCTGGACGAAATGAACGCGCGCCTCGAGGCAGAGGGCGTCGCAGGCTTGGACATGGATAATTTAAGGCGCGGGCAACAGTCCATGTCATCACAGCCCAATGAAGATGACCTGCAGCAGACGAAGAAAGCGGGAACGAGTATGGGTACGCTATTTGATAAAGCGCACCAAGCCCAGTTCGACAAGATGGACAGTATCACGAACCACTACGCTGCGCGACGTGGGTCATCTAAACCTGATGCTGCACCTGTCTTGGGTAAACGTAAAAGTTCCGCCGCACCTGCATCCATCGCTGGAAAGACGCGTAAATCGAGCGTTGTGGTGAAGAAGGATCGTGTTGCTTCCACTTCAAGTGTCAAGCTACGCCCGATTCCGAAGAAAGTTGTCCCAAGAGGATTTGGTGATGATGACGAGGATGATGACAGTGAACGGGAAGAGGATAAGCGGCAATCTAAACGTGTTCGCGTCGATCCTGTTGAGGATGCGGAGAGGATAAGAGAAGAGGCGAAGAAGCTCAAGGAGCGTGAAGCGATTCGCCGGAAGTTGGATGCCAACAAAGCCAAGAGGCGCAGCAGCATGGGTAGGCCAAGTCTGGGCAAAGGTATCATCCGTGAGTACTTTACAGGATCAACGATGTGATCAAATCAACTCCGCTGACCCTGGCCCACAGAACAACCCAAGCAAACTTCACGCTTTGGCTTCCTATCGTCTGCAAAGAATCTAGTCGCAAATGTCTGGAATCGCGGAGCAGGTGGGTCCAAGTCTAATGTACCCCCCGCGAAGCCCGCGCTCGCGCCTGCACCGTCGACGAAACCGGTAGTGCCTTCTATTTCCTCCAAACCAACCAAGGAGCCTCCAAAACTACAGCTGACGGCCAAGAAAGCCTCGATCATTCCCGGCGCATCTGGCACGCTGCCCATCCCCAGAGAGCGTGTGCCATCGGTTAGCAATGGCAAACGCGTGCCGTCTGGAAGTTCGCTTTCACCAGCAGTTGATTCAACAACCTCATCGCGTTCATCGAGACCTCAGATTCCTGCGTTCACCACTCCCGGGACGTCGAGCAGGGTAAGCCATAGTAGGACCGGCTCTGCTACTGGCGTTTCGTCACTCGGCATCGCTTCTAGAACAAGTGACGCAGGAGGTGCATCCTCCATGGACACGAAGACCTCCCTCGGTGGTACATTAAAGGGTACAACCGCCGACACGTTACGCGCGCGCACCTCTACACTCATGGCACCTACCGCATCATCACTAGCCAAGAAGAGCCGGCTTCCCGTGCCGACATTTTCGACATTTTCCCCACTCCAGGTGAAAGGCAAGGATAACGACAAAGAAAAACATGTCATGGGACAGACGACAGATTCTCTGACGTCCCCGCGCGTTCACGGCAAGGTCTTCAGCCAGCCCCTGGTACTAATAAGCCCTACGGCAAAGCCTGCGGGGTCACATATACCCCTTGGGGCAGCAGCTGTTATGCTCACTACCGCAAAGCCACCCATCCCGCCGAAGCCAAAGGTTATGCCTGGACGGCGGCCGCGCATATCAAGGGGAAAGGTGATCGCGAAGCTCGCGTCCCAGCGCGAGGCTCAGCAGGGAGGTGTTGGTGCTAACCCGAAGCCACACCCAGGCACACCGAGCTCCCGTGCGACTGTTGGCGTGCCGAAGATACGGTCTAGTATGAGCGCGAACGTCGGGAGGCAGTCGCATGGTGTCGCGAAGGCGGGGATGGGTGGTGACGTGATGATGAGCGCGAAAAAGCGAGCGCGGAGGAGCGAGTATGCGAGGAGGCGGACTCGTGTGGATGGGGAGAGGATGAGCGTGGATGAGTGAGCTGCGAGGTGTGTATATTTTGGGCGAAATAGTTTATTAATTGGCGGTCGAGCTCTGCGCAAAGCTGTAGCAGTGTCGATGTGTCTTTTTGACTGTATCTTGTTATGCATTTCACTACTCATAACCATCCGACTTCACAGTATTTTGATCTTGTGTATACTACCTGATTGATAATTGGTTCTTTTCCCTTGAGGGTTATATTCCACTTATTAAGAATGTAAGTCCCGCAGCATCGTCCTTCCTAGAAAAGTAGTATGACTATACGGCAAAGTGAATTCGCCATCATAGAATATCTGTTGGGGGCAGTGAGTGTCATTAAACCGGCAAGACAAGCGACGGCCATTGACGGTCTGTTTTGTACTTCGAAGTCGAGGACATCAATAAATACAACGCGCGGACGCCGAAGACACTGGCGCAATGACCTCACCTACCGTACAAAGATTTGCAATGAGTCAACACGTTAACATCATACCTGAGTTCTTGCACTGCATCTCGGCTAGAAGACATGAAGTGTATGAAAATGAGATTAATGATTATATACACCCAGGTAAGTAAGATATAGTATAGTGATCGGGATTGCGAGATGACAAGGAACGTTAGAAAAGAATTAACTAATAGCAAAGCGAATTGCGATGCGCAAGCAGGTACAATATGAGCAGGGTGTATTCATAATCCTCGTTCAGTGTAGAGCGTCGTATAAAGGCTATTTTAACAAGGTGAGTAAAAGGGAATAAAGGGAAGACGTCAAAGAGATATACGTGTTCGCTCATTTCGGTAGCGATGGAATGTTACCCGCCTGATTGCGCTTTCGAATTCGGCGAGCTTCTACCGTGACATTCCACGCTGTCTGCACCAGCTCGATGAATTTCGAGTCCCGTGGGCCTAAGGACAAAATATTCTTCCATAGTCCCTGATTAAATCTGCTGTGCTCTCGAAGTTGATCATCGCTGCAAATCGTTGCCATCAGACTGGCCATGGTGGAAGGGGCGGGGAATTCTCCTATCACCTCCGGTGGCAGGAGGTGACAGCACAGCAAATGTGATCGTGTTTCAAGGCCAAGTCCAAAGAGAAGGAGTAGAGGGATAGATGGAGCATGTGGGACAAGCACTGGAATGACAGGAAGGGTCACGAATTGCCCCACCATATGTTGAACGCAATGTGGGACCGGAAAAGTAGATCCAGGTGGGCTGGGTGGGATGATATTTGTTCGAAAGTCACGGGTAAACAGGTCGACGCGAATGGGTACCAAAAGAGGTTGATAAGACGAACCCCATTCGCTCTCCGGGATGTCGAAGACTGCGAGGACATGAGAGGGGATGTGAGCGTCGCGTCTGACACGCATGTCCAAACTTGACGGAATCTCGGAGGCCGGGTCTAACGTCGCCTTTACGACATTGAAATAAGTACAAAGAAGACTGTACAAGAAGGTCAGTGGGTATCAACGGCCTCCCAACGGAGAACATACTCGAGGGGATCAGAGTCTTCAGTCATTGTATAGTGTTTTGAAGGTAGTAAACGAGACCGGGAGGCACTCATGTCTGGAAGCTTGCAAGGGAAAGTGGTACCCAATGTCGAGGGTGCGTGTGCTTGATTAAGGAACGTCTGAAAGGCTTTGGGGGGATATATGAAGCGTAGTATATTCGTCAGAATCCGGACTATAGATATTTAAATGTAGTTAGTATGTATTTAAAATTTCAAGCCAAAGAGATAGACCGCAGTCTACGCGGACATAGAGCCAAGAGATTAGGACATACCGTGCGTGTATTTTGAATTAGATGACACTGAGGTTTATTCAGTGCGGCAAGATACGTGACGTGTAATGAGGAGATCGTCAAAGGAGGAGTCAAAGGGAAATGACCATGCCTCGTAGCCAAAGCAGAAAAACGAGAGTAGTAAAACTTGGGAAAAAGGAAGATGAGAGGGGGAAGAAAGTGCGAAATTCACTTTGCTCACTTGACGCTCGTTCCCGTTTAGGCCCTAGGGTGGCACCCCGGTGACCGATATAATCAGTGACAAGCCACGAGGCGTTGTCCTGTGCAGCTAGTAAGGACGTAAATCCCGGGTTCAACCGTTTTAGGTAGCTTGTTCTGTGTACCGTAAATAAGAAACGAATAAGACAACCGACCGAGAAAGAGCTCACCCCCTGGTCCTCAAGTAGGACGAAGTACTCGAAGCTCGAGAAGCTCAAGAAGCTGCCCCTGTAAAAAAATAGGTCCCGTCCAAACAAGGAACCTATAAACAACTTCAAACAACAACAGTTCGTCAACCACGGCACATTATTTACTTGCCACAAATTACAATCCGTAGATGCGTCGCCCAAGTACTTGGGAATTGCATCCAGCTGAAACGTAAATCAGCTTGCTGACGTGTCATGATCAATTTCTCATGGAAAATGCCAACTCCGGTCGTGTCACTCCGGCGCTACGCAAATCTTCCTATATACTATGCAATGTCTTAAGTTCTAACTGACTACATAGACCGAGCGCACTTTATTTCGCTTCCACCTGCTCAATTTGTAGTGCCGATCCTTAAACCGAAATTACGGGCCAGCCATTCCCATCCTATCGTAGGCGTTTGCACGGCATATAAGTATGACTCCTCATTAATTTTCTTTGCAACACGTATTTCGGTTCCATTATCGCCCTCCGAGAACGCTCTGCCGCACAGTAGATACCGCGCGGATGGTGAGCATTATTGCACGGTGGGGTGAACCTTGATCCAGCAGAACCTTTTTTTCAACCGAATCACTGCCCAGGGTGTCTTCTCAGGGCAGCATAATTTTATTCCTTATGACTCCGGATACCTCGCGAATTCACCAGTTGCGGAAGATGGGCCCTCAAAAACTGGCCCTCGATCTCTGCCTCGATCTGCTTGGGTCTGGAGCGTACTAGTATGGTAAAATTCTCGTCACCAATCCCCCCACCCCCCCCTACAAGAATTTCGACGGTGCCAACTTTGATAGATTATTACCGGAGGGGACCTTTTCTTCCCCCATAATAAGTTCCGCCATTACCTTGGCTGTCCCGGGCGCATTGCAAATGCCCTTTGAACATCGCTAGATAAACTTCTCCGTACTCTCGCAAGGTACTTCACTTACCCAGCAGGTATGACCAGTTGCAATATATAAACCCTTGGCGATCTTGCCTGCTTCTCCAATGATGGGCCCCCCACCGGTACGTACCACTGGCAAAAAGCACGCCTGGCGCTTCTCGACCGTTCCTTCCCTCAGCTCTTCAGAGATGCTGGCAACATGGTTCCTGATACTTTGACAGGCCGTTAGATCGCCTTCGACGTCATCTACGTTACCGGGTAATGCAGAATCATCTCCTGGACCACAAGCGTACACTTCGTTATCTGGACGCGCGTATATTTCAGGAGAGACAAGGCGAGAATGTGGAAGAAGAATTTCTGTGAATAATACGTAGGGCGCTATCATGACGCCTGCCTGTGGACGAATGGTAACGCTGTGAGCTCGAGTGGCCGCAATCGGAAGGGACGGTATAATGGATGGCGACCATGCCCCAGCCGATAAAACTACATGCGAAGCAGGAAGAGTTTTAGTGCGGCCCGGATCAGAAAGATCTTTGTATGTGATGCCCGTGACGTGATTATCCACTCGCTCAACGGAGATGGCAGTTCCCTTTACCAATTGAACACCTTTCTCCTTCGCGAGTTCGAGCATGCTTGTCGTGAATAAATATGGATGAACCTGCGCCGTCCCGCCTGGATCGGACATTGGGCTGTACGACGTGGTTAGTTCTTCCCTGACCCAATTCAAGTTGTCAGGTAGCCCCGTGTCTGCTCTCCGCATTGGCTTGACGTCGACCGGCGCGGTAGTCTCAAGACCAAGCGTCTTCTCCAGACTCTTCTGTTGCCCTCCCTTTCCAACACCTGTTCCACTCTCACCAAGCACCTCTCCCTTCCCTTCCCAACTGCCGCAGCCAACGAATCTCCAACCCCATCTTTCGGCGCCGTTATGCTCTTTAGCGAGCTTTACATGCTCAGGAAATGAGATATCTACGAGTTCGCGGGGATAGGCCCATTTGGCAATTAATCCACCAGCCTTTCCAGAAGCTCCTTGAGCAACGCCGTTCGCGGAGGCTTCGAGGACGATGACGTTCGTTGTTGAAGGGGAATATGATGGGTGCCTGGACAGGTAGTAAGCCGTACTACAGCCTATTGAGAAGACGGTCAGGTTGTTTGTTCCGGTGGTCTGGACTGTATACATATACCAATGATTCCGCCGCCGATAATGACAATGTTACGTTGTGCCCCTTGCTCCATATTTCTGAGATGAACAATAAGAACGATAAGAAATATGAGGCCTAGCTTAAAGCGAGCGAACAAATTCTTGGCAAATGATTGAATCGATGACGGTTACTTAGTACTAAGCGTGCCCCACGACAACTAAGCTTAGTAGCGTTTTAGTCACGTAGTGGAAGAAATAGCGGACCTGAGCGGACCGGTGTCACATGTCTCTCCTCACGGAGCTTGCATTTGTTCGTGTCCAACCATGCAATCCACAAATTGTGACATCAACACACCTTGCCTCATATTTGCGGCTTGTATCTCTACTGTCCAAGCGTGTCCTCCAAATCAGAAAGATTACTATGGGCTCCTTCAAACTGACAGTACATAGCTACATCAACGAGGAAGGGCCAACTTTGTCGTACTCTGCTGCGACGTTGGAGCACGGACGCGACCTTGTCCAAGCAGCCTCTTCAAACCTTGGATGGAGGGAACCGATTGTTTCGTTCAACGCACGTCAATTCGGTAGGCTGTCTCTCAGTCGATTGTTCTCTCATTAACTGTCATTAGAATTCAGGCACGACCGACTATATGAGTTCAATGGCAACCCGCCGCAGGTACAGGCACTTCGAACTCGAACCCATACTCCCAAGGACTGGGGAGATTTTCCCTCCCCGAGTGACAATGATGCATTTGCGCTTGATGCTCTAGAGGAGTTTATACATCTACCATTTAAAGCCCCCAGCGCTCCTGCGCGAAAGCGGTCTGCACCGCCGCATTCGCGCATAGCCCTTCGAGACACACAATCACGAGAGATCACTCGTTGTAGTGCTTCCTCAGCAGATGGACTCACTCTAGAGCCACCTACTAAACGCCGCAGATATGATGTCGCCTGCATTTCGAATTTGATACCCCAGGTCTTGAGGATTCACTCTGTTTACCTTCATCCGCGGCTCATGATTTGCAGCCTCACTTTGTCATAGGGCCTAGTGTCGATTTCCCGCCATTAGACACGAAGAACCTTAAGCCGTACAGAAAAGTTCCGGCGTTACCGATACCCCCCTATGATATTCCCTCTGTCATGCTCTTCATGGAGGGTGCTTACAATAGGGCGGCCTGGCTTATTCCTGTACGTGGCAGCTTTCCATGGGAAGGTGCCACCTCTGCCGTCATACTGGAATTTACACAGAATGAGGATGTCCCTCTACTCCCCTCTGGACCCGTACCTGATAATGATGGAACCACCCGAATTACTTGGACACGTCATTCGATCATGACCTTCTGGAACTTTCTGATATCCGCTCAGCAAGCTAAGAATCTCGGGCCTATCTCACTTTCCTTCCATACCGCACCGTCCGATACCACGTTTACGCTTGATAGTGCAACTGCCGAAAGCGGCAATCGGCCTGTTCAACCTGCACAGCCGAAGGAATCTATTGATCTTTCCGACGGTTTCTCTGATCAGGTTCATCGCGCAAGACTGGAAGCCACAGACTTTATCAAGGTGTATCATGATGTCAAGTATTCGTTATACCTCCGGAACATTCTGGACGCCCATCAGTATATTCCTGAGGGAAACACACCCGAGAAATATCCACATCCGAGCAGTCGGGAAACATCGGGATCAGTGACAAAGATTAGACCGTTGAAAGGAGCGCGACTCGTACTCATTGACAACTTGTCTAGACCTACGTTCATGATGTGATAAAGATTTCCTCGTCCCTCGGCGTTCTGTCTGATGTACCCCTGATCGTGCTCGCCATAATTAAGGGATGATATCAGACAGACGTGAACTTGATCCACTGGCAATTACCTCCTTGTGGTAGGCTTGACGTGTTGTTCTGGTCACTCTTTGCTGACCCTCTTGACGTAGGGGTCCGTCTCAGGAATACCTTCAATCAGGACGTGTATTGCACAGGTTCAGTCTCTTCAAGCGCATCGCGTTGTCCGATTATGCCTGTCGGTTCGCCGATGCGCTCTCATGGGAAGCACAACATGAAACGAGACCATTAAAAATGCTCCTGGCGCGGTCATGTTCCCACTGCAGCCTTCTTCAGCCCGTCTTCGTTACGCGTTGGTTGCTTTTTCAGAATCTCCACACTCGGTGGTTTGGGGAGCAAACGTAATGCATATTTGCACATTGTACGACATACTCTCTAATTCTGTGGTCTCATTATTTCGTTCTTGATGATATTGTAGAACTGCTACATTCTTTGTAGCTTATATTGGAACGACCATCCATGTGAATCATGTGACTGCCATGATGTATAGCAATTCAGCAGCGTCTAAAATGCGTTCAGCTGATTGATTGGTATTGATCAGTTGCAGCTCAAGTCACCCGCTACAATGCCTGCCTGGACAATTGACCGTTTCCATCCAACGCATAGGCAATCATGAAATCCATCTACGGGCTGCTTGACCCGGAACACAAACCAACACATATCTATAGAGGAAGTCAGACGATGACCCTTGGATATGCAGCTTCGAAAGATGTGACAGGATTTCCCATGCTGTCAAGCGTTTCCCTCCACTTTTGTCTTTCCACTCAGACTTCTATGCGCTTTACTGTCGATTTGCAGGACATGCAAATCGAAGACAATGAAAAAGACCTTCGCATCCCCATCCCGCTCGAGCTCGCGCTGACTGACGGATATCTATGATTTCGCCCTTAGGAAGTACTTATCTTCTCCTTATTAGAAGGAACGCCTATCTTTCTTCTTCTACAAGGTGTAACTAAGGGAGACTATTATCTTCTGGTCTCACTGCCGCAGAAGCCAATGTCCAAGGCAGTCCAACTGTGGATGTAGTCATGATGGCCATTTGTCCTGTAGCTAGCTCAAAGCTAGTTCTTCGCAGTCCCAATGGAATCATTGGCACTGGATCTGTAGCGTGACCTCGACGTCTCTTGCATGGCCTTTTAGGATTTTGAATAACATCTTACTTACTCGCCACATAATTTTTGTATATGTTTTGCGACCAAAATGCTGGGTTTGCATCATGCTGTGAGATTTTATGAGAATCCTCGTGTCCAACTATTCTTCATGGTATGTTCCAAGATGGTAAATCTGAATCGCTACATAGTAAGGTGAGTAATCACTCGAGTCCATCGGAATTACGGTTTGGAACTAGTTACTTTTGGCTTTGACACTGGTTTATGGGTCCAATTTCGCCCGTAGTTGCCAAAACGGCCATGCGCTTCAGAAGCATCGTCCTCGGGAACATCCTATGAAGTGTGTGCCCTGACCGGCTTCATAACAAGTATATCACACCGTAAACGGCCCGCTTCACCGACGAAACATACTTA
This sequence comes from Rhizopogon sp. AM-2018a, assembly GCA_002995095.1. Taxonomy (NCBI): domain Eukaryota; kingdom Fungi; phylum Basidiomycota; class Agaricomycetes; order Boletales; family Rhizopogonaceae; genus Rhizopogon; species Rhizopogon sp. AM-2018a. Next base: position 20,229 of record PVYJ01002031.1, on the reverse strand, counting down.
TACGATGGCATGAGGGAGCCACGCTGCAGCCTTCTATCCCCCACAGGCGCTCTACAACACACCTGTCTTGTTGAACGGCACACAAACTCGCGTTCCGTCCTTTTCGCAATCTATCATCAACTGTACCATATTTCTTAACATCATTACGACTGTCACATTCTGCGCAGATGCATGACCCCCCACCAGCGGCGTTCACGGCTGAGGACAAACAACGTCGCCCGTACCTCTCATCCGTTCTCCAACCCAACATACATAAAGTAATCGCCACTGCTGCCGTTCGAATTTACTACGCGCCTTTCAATAATCCCCACCTAAACTGGAGCTATTCCAAGCTCAAAGGTATTCTGGTCTTCGGACGCGATCGAGACGCACCCAGTGGCACGTCTCCCCCCAAGAGTGGTGAACATGGCTTGCGTCCCAAGCAAAAGTACTGGTTTCGCCTCGTTGACACGAAGGCCGACCGTGTAGTTTGGGTGTTCTCCATCCCCGAGGTCTTCGAGTACACGAGAGACAAGCCGTTCTTCCACTATTTCTCCGGAGCAGTACGTCTACATCTCATTTTCATCGTCGAATAACGCATTTCGCATCAGAGTCGCATGTTCGGATTTTGCTTCGACGAAGACGAAGAAGCAAATGTCTTCTACAAAAAGGTGTCGGATCGAACGCGGCACAACTGTGAGTTTCTTCCGCTCGCCCACGACTGCCATGCTACGTGTAATGACAACACGTGTTTTTCCAGTTTTTCAGCCCTTCCTCTTTAAATCCGTCAAAAAGGACAAGAAGGAGAAGCGGAAGGCTGCCCAATCTTCTCCGGTGAGCCCAGGAATAATATCCAGCCCCGCACCCCACTCCTTTGTCCACGTGTCACATGTCGGAATCTCCACGATGGGTATCATTGAATCTTCCAAGAACATGGAACCCGCTTGGTCGGCGCTGATCGCAGACCTTCAGGGTTATGGGGTGTCAGCGGCGGAAATCAAAGATAACAAGGATTTTGTGGAAGGGTTTCTCGCCGGTGCTAAGTCGATGACTGAGCCATCAATGGCTGTCCAGCACCAGCGTGAGTCCCGATGCACTCAATTCTGATGGATCTTACTGATGGACCTACGTAGCTACAGAAACTTCCCCGACACCACCCGAAAAGAAGCACAGAATCCGCCGAAAGCATGTCACCATTCTTTAATACGTCCTCTTACTTTGTTATAGTTATGTGTACACTTTGAAGGCCCCAAGGACAGCCCCTTCTCTCTCCTATCATACTTCTAGATCGCTAAATTTGCACCGCATACATATGCACATTATCACTTCCATCGCATATTATTTGCAGCGTAATAATATAAAATCTTAAGCTAATATCTCTAAGTCTATGCAGTCTGATATCGAGCTGGCATGAGCTGGCCACCGCATATTATTGGCAGAGTGGAATAAACATAACAACATGAAATCTTATGATAATATCTCTAAGTCTATACAAGTCTGATACCAAGTTAGCCCAAGCCGGCCACCACAACAGATAAATGACTTGCCTATGAATGTGAAATGAGCGTGGTGTAAATGATGCAGCCATGAAGATCAAAAGCGCGTTAGATCACGACCGAAAATCCCTATATCAGGTATCAGCATCACATTACCGGAGCGCACGGACAAGGACATACAATTTAGGAACCTTGTACAGGAAGTAGATAAGATTGGGGTGTAGTTGATCTGAATGACGCAGCACTCACCAATATGTAGGCACTAGAATCCTAAAGCAATATGTGCATCAGACGCCCAATAATCATCTGCGGAAATAGAACCACGCACTTGTTTCGAACGCTAAGAGTCATAGTGAAATATGCGGAACGCCATAGGAGCCACGCTAAGCGTCCGGACTCCTTTGTTTTGACATTTTCAGCACTAGACCGATCATAGATTGCTTTCCTGTATGAGTGGAATCAGAAACGTTCCACTCCTGATCCAGCGCCACACACCAGTCTCCTAGATATGCTAAGCTCCCCTTATTGTGGAACTCGAAAGGCTTGGTATGCTCCTGATCTTTGACAATCTTGTTCAGCTTTTGCGCCACGTACTTGGCTTTCTGATTCGCGACTGTAAATAGATCAGGATGATAAACCCGCAGCCCATGGGCGTTAAATAGGGTATGGGCACAAACCTTGCGCGGTAGCAGGAAGGAGCTGCCCTTTGATGTTAGCAGCGTCGCCGATAGCCCAGATGTCTGGGTCAACATGGCCTTCTTTTCTGAAGACGTTAAGGTTCTGGTCAGTGAAAAGGCTAGAGGCGCGCATATGTCAGCCCGGACGTCTCGGCTCATCAACGACTGCGCAGACCTTTGAGTCTTCTCATGCTTTTCCAGAGAATCAATTGACTGGATAAGTGGATTAGGGGCTAATCCGGTACTCCAGACGAGAAGACCAAAATGAACTATAGCAACGGCAGTGAGCGAACCTCTAAATAATTAGGGCATCAAAATCCGGACCTTCTCCTTGTTCTTTTACAAACATCCGGTCCTGTGCAACAATCAACATCAAGATTTGGAAATAACGCATCGTGGTACTGACCTTCTCAACACGCTCCACATGGTGGCGCGTTTTGATACTAATACCATCTCTCCGGAACTTGTCCTCGGCATAGCTATTACAGCCCGAATGTCATCGAGATTCGGCAGTAAAACACAAGCGACTTACACTCCGAGGGACTTGTCAAAATTACCAAGAATGTTTGGCGCCACGTCATAAAGCGTGATTTTAGCCATGCGTGCGAGCGCCGGATAGTGCCGCTCTATCTCGGCATGCAGCAAGTCATGCAACTCAGCTGAGAACTCGACCCCAGTAGGTCCACCGCCTGCGAGGTATTGCATCAGCATGAGGAAGCATGACAAATTCACCGGAGGCCGGATACTTGATACTTACCGACAATGCAGAAATTAAGCAAGTTTCGGCGTTGGATATCCGAGAGGGTAGGCTGATTGGCTTGCTCGAAACCTACACAGGGTGAACATCATCGTCGATAAAAGCTGGTAAGTATACTCACATTCGATAATACGCGTCCTGATCGCTCGAGCATCTCGCACATCTTTGAGGAAATGCGCGTGCTCTTTGACACCAGGTACGTTGAATGCTATAAGCAATGTTAGAAATGCCTGCAGAGTGGACCCTGTTCACATACTCTGCGAGTAGGCGCCGACAGCGATCACCAACTTGTCGTAACGTAGGGTGAACCCAGTGTCCGTACCAGGGTGTTGAGTCTCCGTCGTGGATGTCTCCACGAGAGAGGCAGAAGTAGGTCGTTCGCATTCTAAAGGAGGTGTGGCAGGCATCTGGAATCGTTTCTTAGACTATGACCAGTAGAATTTGAACAGGTACGTACACATTTCAAAGTCTTTTGCTTGAAGTCTTGAGAGAACGGATAGTCAGGTGATGGCTATGACGATTAAAGAACATGAGAGCAGACCGATTGTATCACACCAGGCCTGATAGCAAGTCTAGAAGAGAAATATATAATAGTATTCGATTGTATTTAGTCCAGGACATAACTGAGTTGACTTACCACTTGTGGAGAATATCTCCGCACCTGTAGTCCTAAGGGTGAGGACAGTACTATGGTGGAAGCGTAATATGACCTACCGGTTCTACTGCGCAGCGAAATTCGAGGGTACCAACAGCGCAACTAGCAAGCAATGGGGTAAAATTGAAAGCGTTCGTTGGTGAAACCATCGTGACATCTGCAAAGCAACCGTCAACTCTAAAATGAATCATATGAACGCAGTCAAGGACTAACTCCAACGCTTCTTGTCGATGGCTCTCAGAATCTCGTAGCCTCCCCAGCCTGAACCCAATATGACCAACCGTTGTTTACTTCGTGGTGCAGAGGAAGTAAACGTCCGCGCCGCAGCGACCGACCGATTTGCCGTCGGGTGAGGTTGCACACGACCACATACAACACTCGAGCGCGCCTTGAACATGGTGTAGAAGAGACGAGGACGGAGAAAATCCGATGTTTCAGGAGCTAGCTTTTAAATACTTTAAGTTGCCGGCGTATTGGGTAATGGCGTCATGAACTTGAATTGTATTTTTTTCCATGATCGGGTCATGTCGGGAGGCGAATTGACACTGCATGGGCTATTTATCTGCCGAATCGCGTCTGTAAAAACGAAAAACTACCAGGACCATAGTCCATAGCTACATAGGAGATGTATCTGACTGCCAGGCAATCTTTCTGGAGGGCAAGCTCAAATAAACGGGAATAATATCCAAAACGTGGTAAAATAGGCGCCTCGTGACGTCACCGCTTATTACAGGGGCCACTGCACAAAGTACTTGCTACACAAAGGTCGTTACCATCATGCAAGTCACACCTCTTCCAAGTCTTCGAGTGTCCTTTCATTCGATTCCTAGCTTCAGTCTCATCCCAAACACGTCTCTGCAAAATTATCCTCTCCTCATATATCACGAATGTTTCCCACAGTCGACATCTGCCACTGCCATTGAAGCCCACCTGAGGTCCGTCGGCGTCGTCGAGCCTCAATGGCGGTACACCATGTACGAAACGACGCACTTCCACAGCACTACCCATGAAGTGTTATGCATCGCATCTGGTCGTGCGAGAGTATGTTTTGGTGGAGAGGACAATCCTAGGAAGGTGGAGGCCGAACTTAAGAAGGGAGATGTCATTATAATTCCTGCAGGCGTGGGGCATAGACTCTTGCAAGATCTGGACGGTGGGTTCGAGATGGTCGGAAGCTATCCAAAGGGAAAGGACTGGGACATGTGTTACGGTAGGGAGGACGAAAAGGCAAAGATTGAAGGCATCAAAGACATGGGGTGGTTCGAAAAAGATCCTATATATGGTAACGAAGGACCAGCACTCGAGTGAGTAGAAAAGTCTTACGATGCTACGTACTTCATTAATTGAGAACGCAGCGCCGGGAATCGATCCATGAAAATGTGAGAAATGGCATGGTTTTGGTCGAGGACCATAGCGTATTGTAATGTAAGAGCAGACGAAACGAAGTCTTCGCAACAATCTATACGCGAGCGACGATGTAAAATCAAGCAGGACAATATGGTCCATACATAGAGAAAGTGTGATAGGCCGTATGATACAAGGCTGCCTTGGACTGAGCATTCGAAGTCGATCACTGGCAGCCCAATTGCCTCTTGGCTTCCGCTTCTGCCTCGCTAACAACACGTCCTTGTACTTCCTTCTCAACTTCTACTCCAAGCTTATGCACACGATCACGGTTCGCGCCTATGAGCGACACGTAGACACCTTTCTGTAGGACTGGATATGAGCCTATCCGAATACCCTCGGGTTGGACTCGCTTTTGAAGGTCGGTGAGAAAAGGAGCTATGGACGATTCCGGAAGTCTAAAAGCAGGGATGATGACAAGGACAATCAGTACGTGGTCATGAATTAGAGTAGTGAGACATGCTTACACCGTGAATACCTGGAGCCGGAAAGGTCGTTCCTCTTCAGGGGGAAGAAGAAGGAACGGTTTCAGGTTGTCCAGCATCTTTTGGAAGAGACTGGGTATGCCCGGAAATATGCAGAGTCTCTCCTGTAGTCGGACGACGGGCTTATGGGAATCAGCGACTGGTCAGGGGTCTCAGCGTTACAATCAAGTATGCTCACCACCCATATGTCACTTGCGACGAAAAATACCTCGGCTGCATCGGGGAACAGTGCCATACGTTTGCGTGCCGTTCGCTGCTCCTCACTCTGCTGTAATATCCAAGCCCGGTGTTTGCTAGACTCCTCCATGCGAGCGAGTGTTTCCTCATGATATGCGAGGCCCTGGTTAAAAGACTTGGCCAGGGATGCATATGTGATATCTGTGGGCGACAAAGCGCGGAGATAGAGATGGCGTCATAGTCGTGTGAGGTAATGAAGTTGACAAGGAATTGCGTACCATCATGGGTGGGCCCAATACCGCCTGACGTTACAACAAAGTCGTACGTTTGCACCATTCTCCGGCTAGCCTCGATGCTGGGGCTCGCTGAGCAGCTGTGCCCCTGCAATATGAGTGTTACAAGCGATGCACGTACATTTCGCCTTCATCATCCGCTATCACCTCTATCCGCTTCCTGAAAGATAATCCACAGTCAGGGTATACGTGGGTAAGTCAGACAGGAATGGTTACTCACAACTGAATACCATGCTCAAAACAGAACCGTGCAAAGTAATTCGAGTTCCGGTCGAGCGTCTTTCCATTGAGAATCTCGTCCCTTGACAGGTATTCTTAGTTTTCCATTTATAAATGCAGTAACAACATACACACCCAATAATGAGTGCTGCAGCAGTCTTTATGTGTCGTTCGCGAAGTAGATTCTTCGTCGGTACAGGAGAAGTGGGAAAGTTCAGTAGGGGTGGAGGAAGTGGGTTATCTGGGGGAATAGTAGTTGACATTTGAATGGAACATGAAGGAAGAGGTGCTCTCCGGAGATGAGTAGAAAGGGAGGTAAGTCTTGCTAACGTGCGAGGATGCATGTATGCATGACCCATAAGTATGTCGAGCAAAGAATAAGTCACAAGTGGCTTCAATTTCTAATTGATTGCCGTGTTATCTAAGCCTAGCTCGCCGAAGCGCCGAAGCTAAGTTGCGAGTTACATATCGCTCATCCTTCAAACGCACGACCATGCCAACGTCACTGCATTCGCGGTCATATATCCCTCGACCGGGATGCGCCCATAACAAACCCAGCCAATCATGATGTACCCCGTGTACCGAGAAGAACGGCTACGAGGCCATGGTCATTGGTCAGAACATGACCCTGCGATATTGTAGACGCTGGCGCCAGTACAACAACTGTATTCCCTTCTGTCTGTTGTCGTTCGCTTCCCCTCATCCTCCTTCATGGATACCACCACGCAAAACACGCAAAACGCGTCTCCGCCGCCTCGTCCAATACCTGTCGATATCAACCTCCCAGCCAACGAGTAAGTGATAGGCCAGAACCGATTGTGTGTATGTTTCACCTACAAGCCTCGCAGTGATACTACGCCCAAATACCATGCGGCTAGCAAGAATGATGCTGTGTTCACAGAGATCATGTAATTTAAATATACAATCAATCAATCAATCTACACTCGGTGCCTAACCATATTGTGTCAAAGGTCAAACACCCTGGAACAGATCCTCGATGTCCTGCAAGAGTCTACTATTGCGGGAGAACGCGGCAAAGACGTCCAATCAAAGTTCTGGGCGACGTACAAAAAAGTTTCGAATGAGTACGACGATGACTTCTTAGAGCGGGCAAATGATGATATGGGCATTATCTTGACTTTTGTGCGTTCGTTTCTACACTTGTTAATGCAAGTCTAACAGACGAATCAGGCTGGTCTATTCTCAGCGGTCAATTCCACCTTCATCGTCGGAATGCAGCCTAACCCAGGCGACACTACGAATGCTCTCATGGTGCAACTGATACAAGTCATCGCTAATGGCCCAGATGCTGCAAATAATATTACCAATCTTTCCTCGTCCACGGACTACACTTCTTCGAGTGCCTGGATGCAGACACTTGCCTATGCTAGTCTCGCATTCAGTGTCTTGGCCGCGTTTGGAGCTGTCATGGGCAAGCAATGGCTCAACTCTTACAAGGCAGCGCGGGGGCGAGGGTCCCTGGAGGAACGTGGCCTGCGAAGGCAGAGAAAACTAAATGGGTTAGAGCATTGGCATCTCCAGGCCATATTGGGGACATTCCTCGTGCTTCTCCAGATATCTCTATTCCTCTTCGGTTTGTCGCTCAGCGCCCACGTGTGGATGCAGAAAGCCACAATATCTAGTGTTATAATCTGCACTACAGCTTTTGGCGTCCTTTGTTATGGGATCACCGTCTTCATATCATTGTTGTATCCAGACAGTCCTTTCAAGTCACCAGTATCACATGTGGTTCATGCTGTCTGCCGCGAAAAACCAACTTCCAACGATGACATGTATGGTAGATCGTCTGCCATACGCTGGATACTAGAGACATCAACAAACCCGGAAGTTGTTGCAGCAGCAGCTGCCATGATACCTCTTGTGCAATGGTCGCCGAAGGTTGATATTTCAGCAGCATATGCACGCCTATTGGATACCTTCACGATATGTCGCCACAAGTCAGAGCCGTATGTCAAGGCTATGGCTCATCTTTGGACGCAACCGGTGAAAATCAATCCATGCCTTATTAAGTATCCGATCAGCTCGGATGCCCATGGTCGTCTAATTCGTGATGCGTTCACTTCTGGCCGTGATGCCTGGGATCACTTTACTGTGGCTGAGGAAGAAGGCCCTCGGCGGAAGCATAAGGCCGACGTACGCACTGCTCTGAGAACGATGGCAGTTTACGGACGGAGCGATCGTCTTTCACTTCCGGATGACGAGTCTCTGATCTGGGACGGTGATCTGCGGTGGCGTCACTGTAACGGGCTCAGCCCGTCCTGTGCAGACTTTGACTGGCTGGTCGACTACCTTAATGAAGTTGATGCCACAGATGATGCAACAGAAGGTGATGCTTTGCTCGCACTAAGTGCCATGCACAAATTAGGAAGCCCTGTCAAGCGAGGTTCCTATATTAAGGTGCTTATTCGTTGTCTGGGCCCAACCAGGCCTTCCCGAGTTCGACATGCTGCGCTTAGGGCGATTGTTAGCGCCAGAGAAGACCTAGCTTCTATCACAAGTGACTCGATGCCGCAGGGTGTCGACGCAGGACTCCTGGATGAGCTTTCTCATGCTCTGTTAGCTGCCGTGATTCCCGATCACATCCGGTCAACCCCCAGCGGACACGTGCTTCTCGAGAATAAAAATGGTGACATTTTCTTTTGCCGCCTCCTCTTTGCCCTTGCAGCGAACGACGAATGGCGTCAACGACTGTCCTGTCATGGTCATGTCAAGTGGTGTATTTCTCTAGCTGACCATATCATTCGACTCCAGGTGTCGGACCGCAATTTCTACCTTGCAGGGATATTTTCGCGCATTTATTCCTTGGGCGGGGATTATTCTGTCAACCCTCACCATGCATGGTGGCAGACGCTCATGAGCACAGCGTGGATAGCGTTGGATGACATGGAAGGACAGGATATTTATGGCTGCATCGACGCACTCCCAGCCCTCGTGGAAGCGACGAGGCAGAATTTTCAAGATTGGGATAACGGACTTCCGAGCTGGGAGCTGTGCAACTTGCAGCTTGCCGCTGAAAGTATGCAACGCGTTTTGGTGCACTTGCACGCCGCAGTGGGCCAGACAGATGAAGGTCTAGTTAACGCTGCATTATCTACCGTGCAAGGATTGTACGATGATCTGTGTCGTATAACCGGGCACCTGAAAGGACATGCATGAGTAGCCTCATAAAGATGATCTTCGTCCATCTCTTAGTTTTGCCACGTAGACGAACAGCGTGGCGAACTTGATCGAATTCCGACGTCCCTACACTCGGGGTGCGGTACTACTACTACTGGCCTGGGTAATATCTTGAAATGTAATATCTAGATGCAGCACAAGTTACGCTTCTTCCCAGCAGGACATTTCCAGCATGGGGATCCTATCCTAATGCAAAGTACGACAGCTGGCAAAAAAAGGATGACGCATGATGCATGAACATTTCCCATATCCCAAGGGAGGTGCTGCATGAAAGTGTTAAGATGATTAGGGTAAATTGTAGTTGTGAAGGGCGAACTGCCACAAAGGACCTTTGTTAGGTATTCGCTGGCGCCCTTAGGCGGCCACTTCAATCCACCCTGGAGGAAGAAGCATGAAATCCATCTATCTGTGATATATAAATAGTCCATATATATCATGCATGTCTATCGCTCTATACAGAATGCAAAAGGAATACCTCTAATCGTGATTGAAAGCCCCAATGAACCAGGAGTACTACCTTGAAGGTCCTCAAAGGTAGCGAACTACAGCGGAAAATACACCTGGTCTGCCTTTTGTTTACTTAAGGTGTAGCCAGGTCAGGATTGTCAAGCTTTCGTCAGACCGCATGCTCTGTTGTGCAAGATCTATTGGCTTGCCGTGTGTTGGTTGGGGTTTGTGATCCGTACTGCGGTCGTAAAAGATTGATACGGAGATGAATTCAAGGACAACAGTTCCAGGGAGAAACCAAAATGCCGCAACTCATCCGGGGTACTCCTGCGGACCCCATGGGCGGCCTCCACTCTATTGATGTGACAGCAGCGAGGCCAACTGCGGATCCATATTGGAGCGCGCCGTTAAATATGGCTTCAACTGTGCCAGCCATGGATGAAGGCGCAACTTGGAAAATAGCGATGCTGTTGAAACGATTAAATCGTGTTCAGAAAACCGTAACAATCGAAAACCTACTTCGCGTGCACAAAAGTCAGCATGCCCCCCGTGGTCCCTACTACTAAAGCTGGGAACATATACGGCCAATAATTCTCGGGCTCTCCCCACCGAGCGCTAGCAATATGGCAGCGACCATGCACATGGATAGTGCAGCGAGAATGATCCATTTCGGACTAAAGATGCGAGAAAGTGATCCGGTGAAACTCGCAGCGAAGCCTACTATACCAATCGAGATCCTAGTGAGCAAAAAAATTCTTACCACTGATGAGCGATATGAAATGACAGTGAAGTCCTTACAAATGTATAACCGTCGATATTACCGACCAATGAAATATATTTTGCCACAGGTTGGTAAGAATCAA
>PVYJ01002014.1:1861-20452 GCA_002995095.1 Rhizopogon sp. AM-2018a | reverse complement strand
CGCTACCTTTATTATAGGGGGTCACCTGGTGCTTGATCGTCAGATCGGGAGACATTGATATAAAAGCTGTGAGCAGATCTAGTGGCTCTCAGATCGGCGTCCGAGTGATAAGTGAAATGTCTCCAAGTGAACATGTGGGTACTATGATAGTCTGTAGTGAAAATCAAGCCGCTGAGATTGAAAATTAGCGATAACTTTGAATTGAAGACTTTTGTGTCGGACTAGACTCAGAGCTTATTGCACTGATCACTGGCAGTGAGCTACCATCAATAGACCCTGTTTGAACAGCCTGCAGCTGCCAGGCGTCATTCCATTTCACCGTCTTCAACAACTCCTCACATCCTCAGGTGTCATGGAAGCTGTCGTCCCTCAAGAAATTACGGCTGAACTCACCCAAATTCTTGCCAATCTCGTCCTTGGAGATAACAAGATACGCTCCGAGTGCGTGATATTTACAATCCGCACGACTAGTAGTGCTGAATCACCTCTAGTGCAGAACAGGCCGTCAATGATCGTCTCGCTCAGACACCAGACTTATATCTACTCGCATTGGCTCAGTTCTCTATTGCCGCTGATACCGAGGTGGCAAGTTTATGTCTTCCTTTCTACTTCACTGCCCTCACTCAAGCAAATGTAGATGCGATCCTTCTCCCTTGTCTTATTGCGCCGACTTCTCTTTCGTCCTGCACCAGGTCAGCAACCCAGAGAGGGTCCACGTCTAACCCTTTACGACCAGCTCCCAACCCATGCCTTGACTACCCTCGAGCGTCTACTACTACATTCGCTATCTCATGAACCATTAGACGCTGTTCGTCGCAAAACCGTCGACACAGTCTGCGATCTCGCAAATAATTCCATGTCTCGAGGCCGTCCGTGGCACGCATTACAAGCACAGACTTTCACTATGTCCCAAACAGAAGAAGATGGTTTCAGGGAGTGTGCATACAGAGTCTTTTCTGGCTGCCCAAATCTTGTAATGGATCTCCAGACGGATGTCGTTCTATCAGTTTTCCAAAAGGGTCTCGAAGACGCTCAAAGTGTCGAGGTACGCATCTGCTGCTCTAACCGAGTTTGATTAACATTGACGAACGCTATTCAGGTTCGGCTTGCTGCTCTCCGCGCTTCCGTGTCTTACCTTTCTGCATGCGACCAACATCAACTATCGCACTCGCTCCCACTTCTCTTACCAATGCTGAACACATTACCTTCCCCCCCATGTCCTCACCTTAAATCTTTCATTAGCTCGCTAACACCGCTATGCACGTCTAATCCCAATCTCTTCGCGCCTCATATGAACGCTCTGCTACCCTTCTTACGTGGCTTGATCATGCCAAGTGCTGACTCGGGCCCGACTCCCACAGTCGCTAAACCATTCCCCGGTGCATCGACAAGCTTCACGTTCCCCCCTGGTGTGCCTGATAGTCGGATTCACAACGATAGCGATGAATCCGCAGAGGAGGAAGAGAAAGAGTTGGTCAGGAAAGCTGCACTCGAATTCATGGTGAGCCTTAGCGAGGCTAAGCCTGTTTTAGCGAAGCGTTCGGAAGGGTGGACAGCGGCTATGGTGAGAGCGTCCCTAGAGGGCATGGGGGAGTTACCAGAAGACGGCTTGGATGCCTGGCTCGAGGCTGATGTAAGGAACTTCATGTATGTTCGAGGGTTCGCACCAACTCACACATTGCTTAGCCCTCGGAGGATGCACAGGACGAGAGTTACCCTCATGTATACGAGCATTCACTTGACCGAATAGCCTGCGCGCTTGGAGGTAAAGCAGTGCTTCCTCCAGCGTTCCAATACATCCCGTCGATGCTTGCCAACTACGACTGGAGACTGAGACACGCTGGTCTGATGGCTATTGCAGCTATCGCGGAAGGCACTAGCAAGGTTCGTATATCATCTCGAATTCTGATGCAGTCTAGGCCTACTTGTCGATCTATTAGGTGATGCAAATGGAACTTGGGAAGGTGGTGGAGTACGCATTTTCCACTTTGTCGATTGTTCTTCTCCATTGATCGTGCTCGCAGCCTCGTTACTCCGATGTTCAAGGATGTGCATCCACGTGTGCGGTATGCTGCATGTCAATGCGTGTATGTTTACAGTTTCTTCGCTCGATGTCCACGCTCAATGGTAATGCAGCGGTCAACTATGTACCGACCTGGAGGTAATTTGCATATCCCTGCGATCGAAATCCTCACCAACGCTTGTGATCTAAGGAAATCATTCAAGATCGTTATCACCAGCAATTATTCGCTGCATTGATACCAACACTAGAAGCACCAGAACCTCGGTGGGTATCACTTGTTGGCCTCTGCCACTTGTTCTCCAACTAATGTTAGGCTTTAGTGTACATTCACATGCCGCTGCAGCTTTGATTAACTTCTGTGAAGGTGTCGAGCGCGACACCCTTGTTCCCTATTTGGACCCGATCGTTGAGCGCCTGCTGAAGATGCTCAATCCTGGAGCCGAAGACGGTAAAATCGTTAAAAGCTATGTCCAGGAACAAGCTATTACAACTCTCGCTATGGTCGCTGATGCTAGCGAGACAACGTTTGCCAAGGTATTGTACAGTCTCGCGCGTTCCTTGTTGATCTGACTGCCGTACCTACGGTAGCACTATACGTCGATAATGCCTCTCCTCTTGAATGTCCTCCGCAACGCGAACAGTTCCGACCATTACAAGCTGCGAGCAAAAGCCATGGAATGCGCTGGTTTAATAGGTGAGAGAGACCTGTGGACGCAAGTGTCCTTGACCAATCCTTGTCAGCGATTGCTGTTGGACGCAACGTTTTCCGAGCCGACGCAAATACGCTCATCGATCTCATGATCAATATTCAAAGTTCGTCCCCGACTGTCCCAGCATCGAATCCTCGATGAAAGCTGATCGTGTATCATCCTTAGATTCTCCTGTAGACCCATCGGACAACATGCTACCCAACTATTTAATTGCGACGTGGGCTAAAATATGCCAGGCGCTCGGGCCCGAATTCGAGCCTTTCCTTCCTGTCGTTATGCCCCCACTACTGAGCGCGGCCAGCGCAAAAGCCGACGTCTCCATCTACAGTGAGTACCCTCGTTTTGGCCGCGATACGTATATTTATGTATTTACCTTGTCACACAGGCGACGACGACGATGTCGGCGAAACACGAGAAGGCTGGGAGACTATCTCGATGGACGGTCAGATCGTTGGTATACGGACATCCACCATCGACGAGAAATGCCAAGCGTTCGATACTCTCGTCGTTTATTGCGCCACGCTTGGAGGTCGGTTCGCACCGTATCTCACTCAAAGCTTGGAGCTCTCCCTACCCGCACTGAAATTCTACTTTCACGACGGCGTTCGCGAAGCCGCGAGTAGGTGAGTGCTCTTCCTTTCCAGTATCCGGTACTCCCACCACTCGACGTTAACGACTGCACAACGCATACATAGACTGGTTCCGTTGCTTTTCACATGCGGGAAGCAAAGCGGAACGCTGACATCGCAGATGGTCGCTGCTTCTTTCCTCCAGCTCATCCGCTGTATTCAAGCCGAACCAGACCCTTCCTTCCTCTCCTCGTTATATAGAGCCGTCGCCGATGGGCTGCGCGTCGTCGGTATTCCGTCGCTGACGCAGGATCTCCAATCCGCCCTCATCGAGGCGACCAACCACCAGCTGCACACGCTCGCTGATAAACGCAGGAGGCGTTCTGAGACCCCCGAGGACGATCGGGAGGAGCTGACGCTGTTAGAGGAGGTGGAAGAGTTCGCGCTGGAGGATATGGAGAAGTTGCTGAAGATGATGGACGGCCAACATCCCCTTCTTATCGCCATTTCGAGCGTGAGGGATTTGGGCGTCAGCCAATGGGACAGCGAAGATGAGCGGGATAGCGATAGTTAGCTGTGAGCGCACGGGCTATCGTTGTTCCTCGCCGTTGCGTAATACCACTCGGAGTCGGATCATCATCATTCCGGGTGTTCCAGCTGGCATGATCATGGTATTGCACACTACGAAAATATGGAAATATGTATATACAAAGATGCTTCCGTGCATGCACGTCAGTGTACAGACGGCCGCACAGGCATCCTCCTGCGACCGCTACAATAACTGCAATCAAAAAACCAACTAGATCAAGCAATTCGCGGTATATACTGTAGGTCACAGGTAGACTGGGAATTTCGAAGGCATGTGCAAATGATCTCAGAGACAGCCGGCGGGTGGAGTGACGATGAATAATTAGTGGTATGCTAAATAGGATGGAAGACATGCTAGAAGATAACCAGACGTTCCAGATATAATGCAGGCTATACCCTTGTTCAATACAAGAGAGAATCATAGGGTGGGAAATTACATACTGATAGATAGATAAGACCACGAGACTAAGCAAAGCGAGATGTCAGAGAATGCCTGAGTCTTTAAGAGCATTCTGCAGAATGGTCTCTTTCACGGCGGCAAAGACGAGTCTGATATTCGTCGTATCGGTGGCCTGCGTCAAGCTATGACGCCGTGAGTGGTGAACGAAACATTGAATGAATAAGCCTACTGTGGATAAACGCTCAGACGCGCCCGGTTCGCCTGCATAAATTTCCATAGAATATATTTTGCGGCTTTATTGATATCTGCACCGCCAGTATACTCAGGGAAGTACTTCTCTATCGGTACCTGCAAAAAGCATCAACCTATCTGCATGAATGCGCCCGGCACAACAGATTTACATACCTTTGGAAGCTTATTCTTGAACACGTCAATCTTGTTCAAAAACAGGATGATCGATGTCCGTAGGAACCAGCGGGAGTTGATAACGGACTCGAAGAGAATTAGCGATTCTGCCATGCGGTTCTGTCGGCAAGATCAGGTCGCTACCCATCCTGACATGACTATGACGTACCTGATTCTTTTCCTCTAAAAGGACTTGGTCGTACTCGGATAATGCGGTGCAGAAGATGATGCTGGTCACCGATTCGAAACAGTGTATCCACTTTTTGCGCTCCGATCGCTGGCCGCCCACATCGAACATATGTATACTGCGAGACGAGACTCTCAATCAAAAAGATAACCTTGGGATGAAAGTGCGACTCACGAAAGTTGGCCCATGTTAAACCGCGTCTCTGTAATGCCCGTTGTCTTTGCTCGCGCCCGTAGGACATCATTCTCCGTAGGGGTATAATCGGGGGTTCCTATCCGGAGCACTTCAGTGAAGAAACTGTGAACAGCCATGGGTGAGCCATTTGGAATCGAAGTGGAAATAGGTCACTGACTAGCTCGCTGAGTCCATGAGGTAGAATTCACTGGAGCGGTCCATGACTTTAGGAATTATAGGATCCTGCCACATTTCGTGAATGGCTTGTGCGATATCCGCTGAAAAGATAAAATTGGGAGTGTTTTCGACCCGGTATTCGATAATACGTTCTGAGCAGACCTGCGGGAAGGGTTGAATTGATAGAATAATATTCGAAAGATAACGCACTCGATTAGCAGGGGTTATACACTCTACGTTCATATTACGCATTTGAAGAACGATGGCTTGTGCTGAGTCGATGGTGTTGCGGTATATTGTGGGCCGGAATGTCATGAGTTCATCCTTGGTAAAGCCATTCTGGTGAATGATTTTCATTTGTTTAACGATTGTCGACTTTCCAGATTCTCCGGAGCCTGTGGTTGAATGTTATCAGTAAGAACAAAGAAAGGGGGGGTTAGGACAAACGAAAGGTGTAAGGTCGAGGTCATATAAGCCCCCAATGAAAGGGAATGGGATAAAGAAATACAGGAAACAAGAAAGATAAATACCTAGAAGAAGTATTTTACACTCCTTCCTGAACTTCCTAGAGTCCTCCTCTATCTGACGGTCGATAGCATCTGACCGGGCCTTCTCTACTCTGTCTTGCGATGAAATGCAGTTTCCCATGACGAAAGTTTAGAGCGTAGTCGTCGAGGGGGAGGTTAACTAGCCAACACAGATGCTTAGGTGGTTGAGTTATCGTCGCCGCAAGGTTGAAGATGGGGGGAGGACTACGTTGAGAACGCAGCTATCAAGGCAAGTTGCTACCCGGGCGGCTTTGTTTGAGGTGAACGTGATGTGACATAACATGTCACACCTGGACTCCTCCGAACTTCAACGTTGATCCAATCAACTTGAATCTGATTTCAATCACAACCGTCTTTTGTTTTGTAGATGACTTATAGCTCAAATTTCGTGATGGGCCGCACTCTCGCAGTCAGCGCAGTTCAAAGTCGAAACATCGTATTTCGCGGGTACCACCCAGTTCTCAGCGCCTTTCCCCTTGTTCCAAATCAGACCGTGGAGGCACCGACCAGCCGCTACGTAACTCCACATGTAAATTAATTGCCCTGGCCAATATTTGCCAGACTACCAGTTGACAATAACTGTATGCCAGACTCATCACCAAGGCCGCCGTTTAAAATTTGACACACGACGTCGGACGGTACTTGACAATGGCCTGTCCTCTCTCACACAAGATGATCCGGGTCAACCGGAATACTCTGACCCGTTTCTTTAGTCCCCGTTGTAAACAGTTCACCGAGAGCCTCACCAAGTTGGTGAATCGTCGGTGCTAAAATAACTCAATGGCCTGATTTATTATCTACGGACCGCATCCTACTTATCTATATCTAGCCTCAGTTCCCCCATGCATGTCACCTACCCGTTGGCTGACTGACTATTTTTGGACAAAGAGATTCAGAAACAGCCTCCTCTCATGAAAGCTGCTTTTGGATAAAGCGAAAGTGTTACGCAGCTGGACGCGCTAGTCTCCAACGGGTCATGAGTACTTACCACAGAAATACTAACTTTGGAAAGGACGCACAGGCACTAAACCTAGACATGTCGGACGTTTTTCACAACTCAACTATAAAATGGTCTTGCGGGAACGACAGGTAGGCGAGGATCGAGTATGTCACAGTTGTGTAGCATCTTTAGGCCCGGTATCAGTACCAGTCACGAGTGCTCAGAAGTTGACATTTAGGCTTGGGATTTGGCGTGACATTGTAGCATATGACACAGTCGTTGAACCCATCGGGGATATTGGCGTTGCTGTCCCTGATTCAAAATGCGTGGCTATACAGTGAGGCTTACTGACGGTGGCTGTAAGATTGGTCAACATTCAGGAAATTCATCGCCAAGTGCATACTTGAACTCGAACCAGCTATGTTACAACCTGAATCTCATATATGAGGAAACGATCGCCCAACGTAGGACCCGCCATTAGCATCAGTAAACTGGTGATAGTAGTGCATGATCCGTTGTAATACAGCCAAGCAGGTACGGTAGTTGGCCCGTAACGCCACAATTCCGTTAAAGCACGACTGAATAGCTGGTTGGAACGCACACTATATGGCATGTAATTCCACTACGGTCCATGCTCGGCAGCCTGACAGCGAGGTCGCGATCTAGCAAGGAGGGAATCAATAGAAGCCCGAATGCACTGAATCGGTATCATTGATCAATCAATTGAGATCCACGTTTTTTAGTAGTACACCACGTGTGGTGAGTCGTAATTCGGCAGAACTGATAATCTCCAGTTGCAGATGCATCAACATGTCTGCTGCGCATAACTAAGTTAATTGATGCAGGTCCAAGGGAACACAGCTCTGCACAGAAACTGCCTGCGTTCTAATCCCATTGCTATACTATTATCAGTATCCAATCGGTATTCTTATTATTCTGTCCATGGCCAAAAGCTAAATGGGCATGAGTGTGTATACATAGCCATAGGTCCAACACCCGAACAAATATCCAACCGGCAGAGTCAAATGGCACCGTTGTCCCGCGCTCGGCTGATCCAACAAGAGTACCAGCAAGGGCAACAACTTGATCAGAGAGACTCAGGATTCATTTACGTTAACAAGTTCAAGGTGGAGAGACTCGCTTAGACAGGGAGTCCGTAACCAATCTCTGGACTATCCCAAATCGAGCGCTCAATGAACAGCTCGATGAGCGACTAAGTTGTGGATGAAGTCTACCAAATGCACAGTTAAGAGCAAGTTGATGTACAAGAGCCGATGCTACACCAGATGAGTTGGATGCAGAGGACATGGACGATGAGTGTGATGTATAAGAAGAGGTTGTGGTGGTCGAATTCGAAGAAACTGGTTTCATCAGCCCAATGCATCACTTAAGTAGAAAGTATAAATGGAAAATCACTTACTCGACGCACACTCTTCTGACTGAATCTGAACCTGCGCGGCTGAAGCCACTTCAGCTGCAGTGCAGCCTGCGACAGGGGCTGCCTAGGCCGAGCAATCAACTATATAGGTTGTACTCCCGCTTGGTATAGAGCTAGCACCCGTTGAGGTCGTCGTTTGGGCGTGGGCAGACAGAGCTGCTGCTACAAGGACAAAAAATAGCTTGAAGATCGTGATCGGCTTGTGTTGGCGGATAACAGCTAGGTAGGTGCGGCCTATAAGGCTCGCTCGTGGAAAGGATCAAGGCAGGAAAAGAGCACCATAAGCACCGCACATACCTATCATACCATACGTATGGATTGCCAGAGAGGAGCATCAAGTTTATCGACCCCTGATATGCTCTTATGAAGGAAGGTCGCGACTGCCGTCCTTTTGAACTTGGTGGTTGCGGGAACCATGGCGCATTAAAGTGGATACATACCAAAATGTTCATCTGGTCGGCGGTCGAATAGAGATAGAGGCGAGGAGCACCGAGTACCCTCCTTCCCAACAGCCGTTTTGAGGGTGGAAGTCCCACTACGTCCTGGATTTATGAAGTGAGCGTTGAGAGGATAAAGAATTCGGTCGCCCAGTTGTCGAAAGAGGAACCTGGTAGTTGACCTTGTTCAGAGCCTTGCCTGGTTCGCTATAAGTCCCGTACACACACCTATCATATCATACCGTATGTATGGGCCGCCGGAGAGGGGCATCGAGTTTGTCGACCCCTGAGATGGCCATATGAAGGAAGGTTTGGCCTTGGCGAGTACTTACTGGCCTTATAAACTTGGTGCCAGGTTGCGAGAACCGTGACTCGTTGAAGTGGGCGTTGGGATATTCATTTGGTTGGCGGTCGAATGGAAGCGAGAAGCACACTCCTTCCAAGCAGTCGTTTCGAGGGTAGAGATCCCAACGTGTCCCGGGCTTATAGACTGAGCGCTGAGAAACTAATGAAATCGGTCGCCCAGCTGTCGAAAGAAGATCCTGGTAGCTATCTGGTTCCTTATACTCTCCAGCAGTGCATGCCACGTACCCATTGGCTTACGCTGAACCCGTTAGTAACGGAGAGAGGATCCTCGTAAAGCTGCTTTCGGATAGTGTTGCGCAGCCTGGAAAGGCTAAGTCTTCAGTGGTCATATCACAAGAATACCTTTGCGGGTTAGACGCACAGGCACTCAGGCTGGGCCCTCGGGAGTTATCGGACGCTTTAACATTTCAACCATAAAATATTGCCCTGCGGGAACGACAGGTATGCAAGGTCCAAGAATTGATCGATATGTACGTCACAGTATGAGTGCCCCACCAACAACGACCGCAATAATGCCGCGTAGCATGTTTACATCCGTCACGAGTGCTCCAGAAGTTGACGTTGGGCTTGGGGTTTGACTCAGGGACGTTGCAGCAGATGACGCATGCGTCGATGACGTTTGAGACGTTTGGGTGATTGTCCCTGACGATGCATGCGTGGTTATGCTGTTTGTAGTGCTTGCAGTCCCTGGCGCAGTACTGACAGTGGCTGTAGATTGGCTTGCGTATGACAGAAATTCTTCGCTATCATATAACTGCCACTTACTTGAGTGTGTACTTGAACCAGAACCAGTTGTGGAAGAACCTGAATCTCGGATGTCAGTAAACGGTTGATAGTTTTCGGTCGATGCAGGGCGCACCATTAGTGCATAAGCTGCTGTAATAAAGCCAAGCAGTTCCTTGGTCTGTGGTACCACAATTCCCGTCAAAGCATGACTGAATAGCTGATTGAAATGGTTGGGACGCGCACACACATGTGGCATTTGAGCTATGGAATTGTCACAATGCCCTTTGTAGACTTTTGGATAATAGATTTGAAAAAAAAAGGCTCACTACGAAAAGCAACCAGCAGCTGTTGCAGCTGTCCCTGCACAGAGCAGCGCACATTGAGGAAGGGTATTATTTTGAGCCGCACAGCAGCAAAAGAGTGTTAAGAGACAGACGAAAATGAGTGAATTCTGCGGTGAGGTCATGTCGGTATAACGAAAAGGGAATTGGGCGCTAATGGAAACTTGAAAGGACTGAACGGACGGTTGATCGATCGAGGTTCACGTTCAACAACTTGACAACGTTGAAGTCGTACGGACTACTATTAGACAAGGTGCCAGATCCAAGGCAGACTCCGCAAGGCATAGTAAATGTAATTCATTCGCGGTCATGGCCGCCTCAAGGCCGCTGCGCATAAATAGTAATGGAAATACACGCACTTCTCCCAATGAAAATCTAATGCGTGGCTTACAGTTTTATTGAACAAAAACACTATGATAATTAATAGGTGACAAGTCCTTGACAACGGCTTCAACGCTCTTGAACATCTGCATCAGAAGCACGAATACCACCTGAACATATAGAAAAAAATCAAATCATCGGCACTGTTACTGATATCCCGCGGTCATGTGATTTTAAAGGACGAACGCCGCTCCAACAAGAGCACCAGCAAGGGCAACAAGCCCACCAAATACACCGTTAAGATCAAGCGAAGGTACAAGACCCGTCGCAGCACCAGTTGAGGCGGGCGTCCCGCTGATTTGAGTGCTTGAGGATGTATGGGATGTAGTGGGTGACGTCGCGGAACTGGAGGTCGTCGTGGTAGCATTGGAAGAAACTGGTCTCGTCAGTCCCCATTACACACTTGGAAGAGAAAATGAATAACTTACGCGATGCACACTCAGTTGTCTGGAGTTGCGTGGCCGTCTGGACCTCGGCCGCGGTGCAATTAGCTTGCAGACACGCGCCAGCAGCGCTCTGGAATGTGGTGGAGGCGCAAACACAAGTAAGATCAGAGCTGAAATCGAGGACATGAGATCCAGAATGTTGTTTGAATGCTATCCAACTTACAAGCTGCTGCAGCCTGCAGATGCGGCTGCTTGGGTCGAGCAATCAACTATACAGGTTGTAAGTCCTGACGGTACGGAAGGATCACCCGATGTAGTCGGTGTTTGGGCATTGACAACCAGAGCTGCTGCTGCAAGGACAACAAGCTGCTTGAAAAACATGATCGACTTGTGTTTGCGGGTGGTAAGGTCGACGTCCTGGCAGATAGGTCCTGGCAGGTACGTTACTGCTTATAAGGCTCGACCGTGTGAATTTCGGACCGTCAGAGACAAGCCAAGAGAGGTGTCTTGAGGGACTTGGCCCTTGAAATTATGATATGAAGGTATTCATGGGGCCCTAGCAGTAGCCGGCTGTCGCCTTTTGTCCCTTTTTACCTCAGTTACGAACATCATGACGTTGAAGTTGAGGTTAAAATGTTCGTCCGGTCGGAAGTGCGTTGAGGAGGTTGCGAGTGACTTGAAGTTGGGCGTCCTTGCTACGTGTAAATGCTGATGCTTGTGGTAAAAAATTGCCATTTGCATATATGGAACAGCGGAAAACTCCAGCGACACTATGTCTTCACCGTGTATTTGCGGGATGCTGCTGTCATATGTATCTGCTGTCGTCGGATGACCTCGCACGGCATAACATTCATTGATTTCCGTGCACTCGCCTTAATGGGGAAAGTTAAGTTATTGGAATGTGACTACAGGTGGCTACTTACCTATGCTTAGTTGGAGTCGATCATAAATCTATGTATATGACTTTGAATGCAGCTGTCGACGACATGTGTCATTTCCGTCGATCGGAGGGATACCTCAGCTTGTGACCGTATGGGCTGTTTGTCAGCGGGTGTCAGCGGGTCGTCCACACGCTTCGCGGACTTTTCTAGTGGAAGGTCAACAAAACGCTGGCCAAAACATTGCGACGAGTAAAATGCTTTACCTTTTGGCTTATAGCTCGGCTGAATTGGTCGTATGAAATTGACAAATGGATCACCGATTGTAGTGCTTATATCCTTAAGACCAATATGCAAGACATGCAAGCAAGGCTTGGTGTTAGGCTTTCTTTAGACGGTCCGCAGCAGGTTCCCCGCACAAGGGGATGTTACATAAATACTATAGAGGGAGAAGTTTGGGGTATACTACTGTGGGTGAGCTCGTGGATCGATAAGAGAATGTTGTGCCTCACCGTGGATGACATTTGAGACAGTGGTGATGGCAATGCAGTGACCAAAGAGTGAAATGGGTCAGTCAAATATAGGATCGCAAAGTCCCGTATCGGTAACTAATGAATTCCGTCAATCTCCGAGGTGCTCCATATGATTCTTCGTTGGTGTGGTCCAGGTCAGGAACATCGACCCTTTACTCAACTTTTACTTGTCATTCTAGGAAGCAGAGAAGTACGCTAACTACTAACTAGTATACTATACTTACTCATCCTTGCGGTACTTGCCAGGCGAAACCTTCTCGTTTTCGACCAGGTTCTATGGTTCTTCGCGAGGTTTGTGGCGTTTCCCCCGCGAGGGTGGGCCTAGACCAGGCTAGATCCTCTTTCACCAGGGGTCCCGGGGATATACCATCATTCTAAGTCCTTCTTGCTGAGGCACTCTCTACAAGTATGTCGAATATTCCCGACTCTACATGTTATAAGCTTTCTCTCTCAGTCCTCTGACCGTCAAATTCCCATTTCCAGAACAGACATAGTAACTACGCGTTAGTTTGAAATGAATTAGCACCCCTCAAACGTGCGGCCTCTCAGCCTCGACCGGTCTGTATATTTAGGACCTTCCGAGACCGCCTCAGACCGACTAAATCATCTTAAAAGGGTCTTCTCCGTACACCCTGGAAGTCAATCTCTCTCTCCAACCCTCGTAACCATCCATTCCTGTAGATTGCTGATTCATAACCATATTTCCTTCCTGCTGGCTTCAGGATGCGATCTGTATATTCTCATTGCTTGCCCTCTCGCTCGGGCGACCGCCCGCCAAGTGACGGCAACAGCAGCCCGCCTAGCGCTCATCCACCTAATGATAGTCTGCATTCGCGCAGTATCCTGTGCACCCCAAATCTTCTACATGCTCCTCACTCCTCCTCCCAACAACATCCTCGCTCATCACATCATTCACCCTTCACCCCTCGACTAGATATGTACCCGCCACGCCAAATACCCAACTCACTTCACTCGACCTACAATGACTCCCCCATTTCACTCGCTACTCAGTATGCCCGCGGTCAGGCTCCATGGATGCCTCGCGTATACGAGTCGAGGTGCCAGCAGTACGATTCTTCACATCACATCAACTACCACCGAACACCTCGCGATCTTGATGACTATCAGAAACGTAATTCCCTGCCACCACATGTATTCCAACAACAACAACAACAACAACAACAACAGAATAATGATCACTTCAGGGGCCTACCTAGAGCATCGTCCGCGGATGTAGAGAGGGACAGGCAGGCCAGGGCGTGTGGCCAGCCTCCACCTCCCTCTACATCATACGGGCTTCGACTAGATTATACTTCGCAGCAGAATACTCTTCCTTTCTCATACTACCACATGCTACACGGCATCAGGCGCCTTGATGAAGACCAGCGTCAACGCGATCTGAAGACGGTGGAACCTGCCAAACCTCAACCACCCCGACCGGAGCCGAACATTCTCTATTCTAGGCTCGACAAACTCGTTCGACATGATAAATATCGAGCGATGAACTACATCTCTTTTGACGACGTATTAGACTTGCACAGGCAGGAAGTGGCTTTACAAGAAAAGATCCGCGAAAAACACAGAGGCAAAACTGAGAAGAGAGATCCCAAATTCCGTCTGTTTTTTTTCTCTGGTCTATGCTTCCATGGTGCTGACTTTACATAGGCGTCATAGGAGCGCCATTACGCGATGTTTTGATTCATGCATCATCCACGGTCACTATTGGCGAGCACCAGCATGATGTGCCGACCATTGTCGTTGCCTGTGTAGAAGAGCTGTCAAGAACAGGTACATTATTTTCTTCCTTCAGTTGACTCTTCATTCATGCGTATCAGGTATTTACCAACAAGGCTTGTTCCGCACATTGCCCAGCCGCGATCGGTACATACAGTTGATTGACATCTACAACCTCAGCGCCGATTACGGAGCCAAGTTCAGCATGCACAAACAGACCATGCCAGACATTTGCGCTGTCTTATCCTCATTCATCTCCAGCCTACCTCATCCTCTCCTTGACCCTCGACTCTACGATGGATTCTGGCACTGGTGTGTTAAACCCAGCGTTAAGCGTGAAGAAGCGAGGCGTACCCAGCAAGACGCTGAAGAAGAGGAGAAGCGCGCTAGAGGCGAGCTGCCCCTCTTACTTCCCATGTCAGCCAAACAACAGCAACAACAAAAGGATCACGACCTTCACATTGGGAACGACGGTGACATCGAGTGCAACCAGATCATGATCGCACAAATCATCCTCCGCTTCCTGCCTATCGGCCAACTCTCCCTCCTTATTTATCTTTGCGGATTCTTCACTCAACTTCCACTATGTCCAGAGAACGGTATCGAGTTTGAGGATATTGCGCGGATCTACGGGACCAAAATTCTTGGCGGGACGGTGAAGGTCTCATCGCAGAAGATGATGGTGTGGCTATTATCGAGGTGGTGCAAGATCTCAGAAGGACTCCTCACCGACGCATGCGGGATGTCGCAATCGCAACCATCTGCCCCCGCCCCTACCCAAGAAGAGCTGCCTACCGTTGAAGACACGGGTGGTGGTGATAGTATCAGCCCGCTGCTGCAGACCCGCGGTTCTCGCCGCAGTCGCTCATCAGATAGCGACCGTTCCTCATACTCAGGCTCGTCATCTTCTCCCCGCGATCAAGCGGAATCCAGCACCAGCACCAGTAGTACAAGTCGGTATCGGAAGAAACGGAGCATAGAATCCACACCAGAGTCGGATCACGAGGCGCCGGCACTGTCACCGTCACCGTCGAGATCTCGCCGGCCCTCGAGGCGGAATCGACTAGGTTTGTCTGCGTTGTGATTCTTCCAATCGCATCCTTGCACCAATACTGCATATGTGTAGGGCGCAGGAACAGTAAGAAGTCCCCTGTAGAGGACCTTCAAGGCGTATTCTCAAAGGGTGGGTGATGGGTTACTGGATACGCATGGCATTATGAACTCATTCACTCCCTCATAGCGTTTGCAAAGGCGCGAGCGAGCCCTGCCAGTGGTGCATCACCGGATTCGACGATTCTGGAGCACACTCCAAACTTTAAGGATACGCCAGACTCATTGACAGATCGCATCGTTCTCGAAGCTCGACGTCTGGAAAACGAGCTCCGGCGCAACAACTTGAAGACGTTCAAGGTCAATATCAATGTCAGTGATGAAGCGCAGTCGCTTTCTGGGAAGGTTGAGAAGCTGGAAAGGACGTTGGGGGAGAGGAAGTGGCACAATCCAGGTGCATCGGAGTCTAAGGGACTCGTCACTGCTGCAGGTTAGCGGTTTGTGGGTGATGGGGGCTACATTGGATCACGCAGGTTATTAGAGTGTTATATCATAGTACCTAATACACGATTGGTACCATTACGGTGAACTATGGGACTGAAATATATGCGCTGGAGTAGGGGACCCCTAGGTGAGGGGCAGCCCAGAGTCGGAGACAGACGGAGAGCCTAGCTTAGTCACCCGTTAGGTTCATAGTCGTGTGTCGTAGCGTAGTTCTGCATCTTGCCTTTGCCAGCTGCTCGGGGGCTCAGCTTGCCAGACTCGGCCACTCCAGCGCCAATTATACTTGAATATACATGCAAAGACTGTCGTCATTGAATCCTAGTAGCCAATGTAGAGCATGCGACGATCGATTTCCCATGCTTTGTCGACCTTTCTCGACGCTTTAACAATACGCCAGGCAACCACGATGTCTGATGGGCTCCTGATCCATTTCTAATCAACTTTGGGTTAGTATGCACCATTCACCAACACGATCAAACCCACCAAGGAGCAGCAAGTATCTCTTGCTTGATGCAGACATGTGATGAGAGGGTAGAACATATAATGTTTTCTTGCATACCCCACCAAATACTGCAGTTTCCCCCCTGTAAACAGAGCAAGTAGATGTCGAAGTTTGCTGCTAGGGTAAGCCATAGAAAGATGGTCACCCCATGAAGTACATGCATACTGATATGGATCGTGCTCCGTCGGTCCCTGGCGTATCAATAAATCAATGCAGTAGCACGCAAGCTGCGCATCAATATGTGCATCATCCACGTGGTACTCCTTCGAGCGTAGAGGATCCTTCATGAAGTCGTGGAGCGAAGAGTGATAGATCTGGACACGCCCGACTCCATCAGGTGGATTCAGGATAACGGGTGAAAACAGTTCTAGCATCATGACCAAGCTCGTTCTATCCGCATGAAAGAACTCTTGGAGCTTTGAAAGTGGGAGTGGTTTACGGAGGCGGATGATGGATGCTAACATCCGACAGTGCAGGTCTGGATTCCCCGAATTTGCGATGATCTTTCGATAGAGCTGGTCGATGTCCTCACTGACAGTCGACTCCTCACGAAGGAGGAGATCTAGCCTGTCTTCCGGATGATGATCGATAGCAGATATGAAATTCGTGGCTATCGCAGCATAGACAAACAGTCCACCTGCCTTAACAGCCAATGCTGTGAATTGGTTATCCGATGGCCAAGGCCTAGGTGGTTGGCCGAAAATCTTGGGACGGCTTGTCCGTATTTTGGTCAGCGACACTCGCAGAAAGAAACGGACATCCTGAATGGTGTCTTCATCGCCAGTGGTGAGGGAAATCTCCTTGGCACTCTCTGGAATGGCTGCGCAGATCTGCGTCTCAGGGCGGCTTGTGAATATCAGGTGGATGATAGGCAAGTCTGGGCCGGAGAGTGCATCTATCAACAGCGTAATCAGACTTGCCGCCTCAACGCATTCATCGAGAGCATCGATGACGATGACATAAGGAGTCTCTTGACGGAATCTCAACCTTCCTAGTGGATTAATGACGAGCTCTCGCATTTGATCGCGGCGAGACTTCGTAGGCGAAAGGATCATCCTGTCTGTCTCGATGGCTCTCTCGATATCATCTCGAATGCTCGGAAAGACCAATGCAAGTTGGTATGCGATGGTAGGAATAAACGCAGCAGCACCTTGAGGATGTTTGTGCGAGAAGAAGAAAGTTGCAGCAAGCCTTTTCGTTGCTTTCATCTTCTCAGCTACGGTGAACGCAATGGACGTTTTTCCAACGCCGGCGAGACCATTAAGCCAAATGTCCATCCGCTCATGTTGGTCAAGGTCTTGATATATGCCATCCAGGAGGGCAACACGTGTGTTCTCCATGCATCCGGAGTTGAGCCCGCGATAACTAGAATCGAATATGCTGCTGTGATCTATGACATTGCATAAGTTGTGCCATGCGCCATGGTCAGATAAAAAATATGCTTAGAGGCAAAGTTAACACGACTTGAGGGTAAATTGACGGAATATACCTACTGGGATCCATTGTCGGTGAGTTGAGAGGGGAGCGCTGAGGAATCGTCCAGACCATCAATTTGAATGGTGGGGAGCGGTGCAGCACCGCCCCAAACTCGTCCACTGCCCATTGACATATTTACGACGACAATGCCCAGATCTTCTCCTGCACAGGAGAAGTAAGTTACATAGGACTGTTTGCGAGGCTGGCATGTCGGTGATCATTTCATCCTCGAACAAAACTTGTTCATGCCTTCAATTTATGGATGCGTCGAACGCGAGTGCCGTGCCAAGTGTTCCAAAGTCTTCAAGTTGGCCTCGAGGGGAGTGACGGGAGGGTCACCGACATCCTTCATTTGGTGTATGTACAGGAATTCATCACCCTAAGATACGATCAGCAAGCGTTTAGGCCATCAATCTGGATCGTGCGCAGGAGTGGCCGAAACCCAATATTAAGCGCTGGTTGGCGGTGCCCATATCAAGGTCGTTGACAATGCCCCATCGTCTCACTGCGTGAATCAAGTTCTTTTCCACATTGAAGTAAGGTATTGCCAGCCTCGTAGTTTGTCGTCCAAACAACCCTCGACTCTGGCAATTCAGCGTTCACTTCATGCTGGATAAAGCTGCGACAGCTCATTGAAGTGGTCTTGCTCGTCCATCCGCGAAAAAGGGTATGTTGAACCCTCCAGCAATGGACTACAAAAAGGCGTTGTCTCAGAAATTAATCTCAACATTGAACAAGCTGCGTCAGATTCTTGTCACGTGACTAACAACTAGAAAATAGCTCGACGCGCGTGATACTAGTATGATCAAGTTATGGACGTACAATTTGTCGCATAGTTACAAGCGCATGCTACTGGTGTTACAGTAAATGTCACGAAAGCAGAACGTTGCGATGCGCATTTGAAGGTGCTACACACGAATTCAGTTGCCACCTGCCGCTCTCTGTTTCTTCTTTCTTTCTTTCCTCTTCGCACTCCCATTCCTGCGTTTCCCGAAGTAGGGGTTGTGTATCTCCCTCAGCAGCTCCTTCAGCAACCCGCCCTGGTATGCATTTTCCTTCGGGAAGTAATTCTCCGTCCGGATAGTATACGCGGTCAGTTCTCCCAGGGATGCAAACAC
>PVYJ01001984.1:0-16875 GCA_002995095.1 Rhizopogon sp. AM-2018a | reverse complement strand
CATGTCCTTGATCGATTGATCTTTCGCATTCATCCGCTTGCGCACAGTCAATCATATCAACAGTGCAGAATCCTCGGGATACGCACCACTTACTTACGAACCATCCGTTCATCCACCCTAAGCGAACCTGGAGCAAAGCCGTAGAGGGCGTCATGGGGAATACCAGTGGCTCTCTCCAGAGTCTTCATCATTTCGGTCTCTTGCCAATTTTTGTCATCTCCGTCACCCGTCATGGGTTTCCAGTGCTTATTGAATAATCTGATCCTGCCAGGCACAAGCAACTCTTGCAACGTCCAGCCCCTTTCTGCCCATTCATCATCCATTATATCCTGTATGGTCTCGCTTTGTGCCAGATGGATAATGCAAATGTGCGAGTTTGCGTACGACCGAAACATGGAGCGAATCGACTCGTCGAGCTCGGTACTGCTGCTCTTGTCAATACAACAGGTGTCCGACCACGCGAATTCCACGTCGTACTCCAGAGCCTTTTCACGGAATTTCTCCAGCTTCTCCCATCCCGGACCACTTGCGGGGCCCGACTTCATCTCTTCATAAGTTGGCTCTCCTTCGTCCAGCCATCGGTGAGACAGAATAGCGTACTTGACAATGCGGGAGGGAGGATTGGGCATTTCGGATTGAGAGACAAAGCCCTGGAAATGGTTCCTCACATCGCTACGCCCAACGATCGTCATGTCCGATAGGCGTGTGAGGCGGATCGGGATATAGTTCATCACATAACGGTTAAACCAGTCCAGGTTACTTTCCCCATCTCTCCTGAAGTTCATGACAACAACTATGAAAAAATAACTTCACTGATGAATTGGTGGGACGATACGATGCGGTATGAAACATAACTCACCTGCGTGGGTCAAGATATATTCCGCCGATACGTCGTCTGGACGATGAAGTAATGTTGCAAAGGGTTCCCTATGCTCGACCCAACTACAAATCATCGTGAGACTTCGCCATCTCAATTGCGGCGAAACCATCACCTACCTCAGACGAGTAGTACAATCGAGATCAAGTGGTATCGAGAAGTAAATTTAAACAACGTCTCTGTCAATCGTCAATGGAATCTGTCAGTTTTTCAATCTCTGATACCTGAAGTTGAAATATTACCTCACGCGTCCTTCCTGGTATGATGAAGAGGTGCATTCCATTGCAGTATGGCCTGCGATACACGAGGATTAAGGCCAAATGATGTTACCACCAGGGTCTAGGGTACCATAAATTTTGCACGAGAGTTGCCTGGGCCCTGCAGAGTCGAAAAAATATATTTGGTTGTGGCTGTGTCTCGTTTGACCTCGTCGATTGAACACTCACTTCGTATCTTCATGAATCATCAATTATGTATAACTGGAATTAAACTTCAATGCGCTGTATCAATGACTAGGATCAGGGAAACGTATGGTCCGTGTACCTAGTCGTAAGTATTACCGATCTCTACATACGTTTTCCAGGAACGGGCTCGCCCTACAAATAGACAGGCTTTAGGTATTCGTGGCTAACGTAAAAATATGAGTCACTGGGGATGTTAGGGAAATTAATCTCTTTCAAACCCGTCATTTGTACCTTCTTCCATGCATCAAATTCATGTTGCGGGGGAGAGACCAGGTTAAGCCTAACAAAATCTTCTGATCTGGGTTCACAGACTGTAACGCGCGGCAAGTACAAGCCTTCGTGTCCTCTGTTTAGGATAAAGCCCGTAGATTTGCCTCGGATTCGTGGCAGCTGGCTTGACCTGAGTGAATAGTTGACAATCCCGAATGCAAACTGACGTGTGTGGTGAGCAGCGCCATAGTCCCAGAAATCAACCTGGGCGGCTGGACATTGCACACACTCGAGTGTGACCTCGTCGTACCCGCGAGTAGCCCTCTGGCTATTAGTGGAGCTGACACGGAGAGGAAGGATGACTAGAAGCACTCGCAAGCCAAGGCTGGTCAAAGTCATCTCCATTTGCCCCCCGAGATGTAGACTCGGAGTTCGGCCCATGTAGCTCTGTGGTGATAAAGGAATAACACCGGAGGAGTGATGTCTCGCGGCCTCGCCCACCCAGTTGAGGACAGAAGGGTCACCAGCTTGCATGATGGCCTCTATGAGTCTGCAGAATGCACGATCTCCTCCTTCTCCATACGCAATCTGCATGCTGACATTAAAAATACCCATAAGAGAATAAGCGACATCTTCGACCCGTGTTGTTTGTCGTCCCGCTGCCCACTTCATTCGTTCATCGACCTTGACTGGACCCGGATCAAAGTTCCACAGGTAATGAAGAGGAATTCCAGTGACTTTCTGCAGAGTCTTCATCACTCTGGTGCCTTCCGAACTCTTGTCATTTTCATAACCAGTCATGGGCATCCAATGCTTGTCAAACAATTTCATCCTGCGAGGTGCAAGCAATTCTTGCAACGTCCAACCCCGCTTTGCCCAGTCATCCCGCATAACATCTTGGATAGTCTCGCTTTCTGCCAGATGGACGATGCACAAAGCCGAGTTTCTATACCACCGAAACATGGAGCGAATTGACTCGTCGATCTCGGTGCTACTGTTCTTGTCAATGCAGCAGGTATCCGCCCATGCGAATTCCATGTTGTATCCACGGGCCTTTTCGCAAAACCTCTTCAGCTTCCGATATCCTGGACCTCTTCTTCTTCCAGACCTCATATCATCGTAGGTTAGCTCTCCTGTATCCAGCCACCTGTGAGACAGAATGGCGTATTTGACAAGTTTGGCGAGATCATTAAGACGAGTCGTAGAGATGAAGCGCTGGAAGTGCTCCCTCACCTCATTACGCTCAACAAACTTCATGTTTGATAGGCGTATGAGGCGGATCGGAATGTCGTTCATCACATATCGGTTGAACCAGTCTGCGTTGATTGTCTCCTCTCTCCTAAGGTCCATGACATCAACTGGCCGCAAAAAAGAAACGACTTCAATATTGAATCAGTGCAACAGAATAAAGCCCAACTCACTCGTATAGGTACCAAGAAATATTTGTATTGCAGAAAGAATTTGCGCTCCAACCCAGCAAGCTAATAGCACAAATCAGTGAGGTTTCAGTATCCGAATTGCGAAATTCCTAAAACTTACTCGGCAGTAAAATCGAGAAAAGAGTTTGAAGTGGGTGTCGAGAGGTATAACGCTAATGTGATTATGGCCCGTTAATTGTCAACGGAAACTGAGAGTTCTGCGATATATTCGCAACTCAAAGTGTCCCAGTGTTAAAATGAAATACATATCGGTAGTTAGTACCTGGCACTGAGGCATACTTATTTGTACCATCAGTTGCAATAAAAAGGGTGTTGGGCCCAGTTGGGGTGTTTGACAGCGCTGTGCATGTGTGATAGTTCTCTGGGCATCTCTCATGAGCGGTGCTGAGTGCGAATTTGAAAGCGGGATGGCATATGATAATACGGTACAAAGCTGTGCAGGATCCGGATAAATGGCCGACGGATGCTATGGGTGGGTTTCTGTTCATCATGTGCCTTATTTGGAGGCACGGGAGGAATGCATGAGCTTCTTGCTATCTATACCACGGGATATACATATATTCGTTCAGTGCGTATCATATGTAGATGTCGAAGATGTTAGGCATTACTCATCTCTGCAACGCGCCAGTGCAACAGAACAACGACTACCAGAAATAACATACTGTCCAAAAAGAAAAATCAGGATGCAGTGCACCGAGGAGAACCATCCCTCCTGCGTATAAGTCAACTAGATATGGTCGCTGCCAAAAACGCGTTATTCATATTTACAATGTTACCATACCTTGCGTGAGGCACGACGGAGCTATCTCCATTTCATGTGGCACACTCCACATTAGCCAAGACACGATCACGGTACGACCTCATTCCCCTCGACGATGTGTTAACTCGGGGAAACTTTCCCTATGTGGCGAAATGATACGACCTCATTCAAAATTGGCGTCGCCATCGAACTCGTCTCGCCTTTTCGGCGGTGGCGTATGCAAAAGAGGAAGAACCGCGAAATGGCCCATTGCAACAATACATGACTTCTGCCAACGTTGGACGATGGGACATGGATCAGGAGGCTGTGGTGTTGGCGAGGCAGGCACAGGGGTGTAGTGGACACTTCATCGGCTATATAGACAGTTAGTGACCTGTGTGAATTCGGAAGCAGGCAGTCTAGGTGAACCAGCGCATAGAAGTCGACTCACGTAAATGTAGTGAGCCACCACGGAGGTCATGGATGGTTGCCATTGGCATTGATATTTCACTAGACTTGGAGGTAGCAGTAGTTCCTTTAACTCCTCCTCTTGGGGGATGACGCGTCACATGACGACTCACCATTTACTTCCATGCAACAAAAGTGTAGATGATCAGATCTGCATCCGACGGACAAGTACGGACAGGCTAACGATGCCTGTAATCTTTATGAGCGCAAGCGCCCACACATGAATCAGAGGAACCCTGCATGGCGTTAGTCTCGCTGGGATGAGGCACGCAACTGAGAAATGGTATGGCTGTGAGCCGGAAAGGGTATGCATGTTCTATGACAGAATAGAAGGAAAGGACGCTGTGCAAGCAGCTGTCATGGAAGGAAGTGCCTTAGGCGAGATGAAAAAACGCACCGATGCCAATCAATCACAAAATTGCTCTTCTTCCTCGCTAGCCCTTTGGTAACATGAAGCCTCATCTGAACTTCCAATGCAGATGAATTGACGACTGACTTCAGCATGGAAATTGCTACAACACCTGAATGAGTTGGGTGTCTTCAACATCATCCAGCGTCTAGCATAGTACACAAGGAGACCTCACCAACGACCTTTCTACCACATTCTAGCACTCCACTACTTGCTGGCGACATCTATCATAGCTTATAAATCAACGCGATCTGCTGGAGCACGCGAATTGTGCGTGGTCATGACCTTCAACAAGGGACGGTCAATGGGTTATCACTGCAGGTGGAGAAGCGAGTCGTTATATTCCCGGGGAACTCAAAATACATGAGGTGGAGAAAGGGATTGTAAAAATATTTGAAGGCCACTCGGGATACATCACCTGCATCGATATCTCCATGGAGAGCAAGCTACCGGCGAGCGGGTCGATGGATAATACAGAACGAATATGGAGCTTGGGCACTGGCAAACTCGTGGCTGGTCCATTGGAGAATGTTGAGTGCAGGGCGCAGTTCGATTCTCGCAAGATTCAAGGAAGCTTGCAGTAAATTCATGAACGGGAAAGTCCCTTCAAGTTGAGGTGTGGGAAACTCCGGTCCAGTGACGGTATTCTTGCGTTTGAAACTTTGTGCCTGCCGCATTTAGTTTTACGGACGACGATGAGGGCCCCAAAACGATCTATGAATTCGACACATTGACGCTGCGGGTGATCAGAGCTCCCTTTGAAGCGCATACCGGGCGTATCACGGGTCTAGCACTTTCCTTTGACTGTGCTCTCCTCGCCAGCGCTGACTACGCAATCAAGCTCTGGACCTTGGAGTCCCGCCAGCTCCTCGCCTCATTCGATGTGTCGTATCCCGAGCAGCCCTACGCTCTTATTCTCTCGCCTAACGCACGCCAAGTAGCCTACACAACATTCGGATCCAGTTCGCGCAAGATCTATATATGCAATATTCCACCCGACATCCTTACTAGCATATGGCCTACACAAGAATTGCCCAGTGTATGCCTTCACCATCCATTCCTCGTGCCTTGTCGTGCGCTGACATCAGCTTATAGACCAATGCACCGACAAGTTCACACCCCCGTGATCTACTCAACGCGCGTGATCCAGTTTGTTCGCCCATCTATACCACTCATCCATTGTAGTCTGACACCACCCGTTACCCTGCTACTGCGCGCCGCAATATAGTAGTAGCATCGTCTTTCCCTCCTAGGCCAGACGTCCGCATACCATAGACACACAGCAACCCGTTTTCTTTCGCCACATCCGCAAACTCTTCCCCTCCTCTTTTCGCATCGACACAGTTTCCCTGTTAGGAACGAAGCACCTCGTGACCCCTTAGATGTATATCTCCTTTTCCTTCCAGTGTTTCCTCTGCTTTTGACCTGACAATTGGTTTCCCTTCAGTTTCCAGCTATATCGTGCTTGCCTCCAGGCCACTCTACACAGGTCACAATTCAGGTGCGCTTAGGAATGAATCTTGGCGAGATTATCGGTGTTCATTCCTCTGATCACCATCTCTCATTTACATTTCTTCAGTCTCGAGCCACACCAGCACCGCCTATCACCCTATTCCCTTTCGCCGCTTCCACTACCATCAGATCCTGCTTACGCTGCCTATCATGGCCCGTTCGTACAGGCAATGCACTGCCGCCAATTGTCGATGTTCCTGTTGGAGTGGGCCAAGGGGCCCACTCGAGCGGAATGACCTCAAGCCTCGCACGATGAGATGGCAAGACGAGATTAAAGTTACTACAGTCAGTGCTATATACTGAGTGGCTACGACCTCGGAACACAGCGAGGACCCGGACACTCCGTGGGTAATCCCTACTCCACTGTCGTGCTGGGTAAATCGGTGTGTTTGGTTGATTTGTATCACTGTTTTCTGATCTGATCTGATACTTCAATTTGCAGTGCTATGCTGCAGCAGGCGCCTGCATACGTGATGAAGACTTTGATTCTCGCCCACCCTTCACCAGACTCCGGTTCTCAACGAGCATCTGAATCAGCGCAGATAAACACTGGGGAACATGGAAGTGGCCGGTTGTGTTTTTACTTCTAGAGTGGTTTCCTGGCACATTCACCACATGAATTATTATTAACGCTCCTAACTATCTTATGAACACGGATTTATCCGCAAATAACTGGTCGATATGAGCAATGTAAGTCCTCGACGAACTTTGAGGTTCGCTGAGTATCTGCGCTAGACTACGCTGGGCTTGAAATACATACTAGAACGGAATGCAAAATAAAAATGCTGGGTGCGGGGTATTACTTTATCGAACACACGACACTCGTTGACAACAACTTGAGTCTCAGGTCTAGACTTGTAAGCTGCTGTCATACCCGACTCAGTTATATGACCGGAATTTGGATTGTAGGTTTACCCTACCGTTTTCAACCATGATTACAATTTTCGCCATGGTTGCATCGGAGTGTGGCGTAACATAAACAATGTCATAATACCTGAAAAACCTGAGTATGAAAGGTATGCAAAGAAGTGGCGAACGACTTGCAGTCCGTGTAGATGCAGATTATTTAACGTGTTGTTACTGGAATCAAACTTCAATGCACAAAGATATCGTTCATCTACCTAGTAAGTAGTACCTATTTCTACATATGTTTCCCAGGAACGGGTCCGCCCTACAAATAGACAGACTCTAGGTATTCATGACTAACGTAAAAATATGAGTCACTGGGGATGTTAGGGAAATTGACCTCTTCCAAACCCGTCATTTGTACCTTCTTCCATGCATCAAATTCATGTTTCGGGGGAGAGACCAGGTTAAGCCCAACAAAATCTTCAGATCTGGGCTCACAGACTGTAACGCGCGGCAAGTAAAAGCCTTCGCGTCCTCGGTTCAGGATAAAGCCCGTAGATTTGCCTCGGATTCGTGGCAGTTGGCTTGACCTGAGCGAATAGTTGACAATCCCGAATGCAAACTCACGCGTGTTGTGAGCAGCGACCACATAGTCGAGGAAAGTAACCTGGACGGCAGGACATAGAGGGCACTCGAGTGTGATCTCGTCGTACCCAACCGCAGCCCTCTGGTTATTAGTGAAGCTGATACGGAGAGGAAGGATGACTAGAAGCACTCGCAAGCCAAGGCTTGTCATAGTCATCTCCAGGCGCTGCCCGAGATCCGGCATCTCTAAAGTGTGGCCCAGAAAGCTCTGTGGCGATCGAGGAATAGCACTGGAAGAGTTATGCCTCGCTGCCTCGCCCACCCAATTGAGGACAGAAGGCTCACCAGCTTGCATGATGGTCTCGATGAGTCTGCAGAATGCACGGTCTCCTCCTTCTCCGTACGCAATCTGCATGCTGACATCAAAAATACCCATAAGAGAATAGGCGACATCTTCGACCCTTGTTGTTTTTCGTCTCGCTGCCCACCTCATCCGTTCATCAACCATGACCACACCTGGATAAAACCCCCGCAGATAATCGAGAGGAATACCAGTGGCTGCCTGTAGGGTCTTCATCACTTCTGTATCTTCCAGACTCTTGTCATTTCTGTAAAGAGTCATGGGCTCCCAGTATTTGTCAAACAATTTGATCCTGTTTGGGGCAAGCAATTCTTGCAACGTCCAACCCCGTTGGGTCCATTCGTCCTGCATTATATCCTGTATGGTCTCGCTTTGTGCGAGATGAACGATGCAAATGGCCGAGTTTTTATACCACCGAAACATGGAGCGAATTGATTCGTCGATCTCTGTGCTGCTGCTCTTGTCAATGCAACAGGTATCCGCCCATGCAAATTCCATCTTGTATGTGAGGGCTGTATCGCAAAACTTCTTCAACTTCAGGTACCCAGGACTTCTTCCTCTTCCTCTTTCTGATCTCATCTCCTCATAGGTTGGCTCTCCTGTTTCCAGCCACCGGTGAGATAGAATGGCGTATTTGACAAGTTTGGAGGGATCATTGAAATCCGCAGAGATGAAGCGCTGGAAGTGCCTCTTCACATCATCACGGCCAACAAACTTCATGTCTGAGAGGCGTATGAGGCGGATCGGAATGTCGTTCATCACATATCGGTTGAACCAGTCTACATTGCTTTCCCCCTCTCTCCTAAGGTCCATGATATCAACTACCCGCAAAAAGAAAAGAACTTGAAGAGTGAATTAGTTCAACAAAACGACGCAGAACAAAGTCCAACTCACTCGTATTGGGTGTCGATAAGTGTTTGTGTCTCAAAAAGAACCTGCACTCGAACCCAACCAGCTCATAGTACAAATTGTAATGAGGCTTCAGTATCTGAATTGCAGAAATCACTCACTTACTCGGGCGAGTACTAGTGCAAT
Organism: Rhizopogon sp. AM-2018a; assembly: GCA_002995095.1. NCBI lineage: Eukaryota > Fungi > Basidiomycota > Agaricomycetes > Boletales > Rhizopogonaceae > Rhizopogon > Rhizopogon sp. AM-2018a. The sequence goes on along the minus strand of PVYJ01001984.1, from coordinate 7,927 downwards.
AGAATTGAGAAAAGCGTTTGAAAGTGGTTATCAAGAAGTACAGCGCCAATACGACCACGGTCCGTCAACTGACAAGGAAACTGAGTTCTGTCATACATGCGAAACTCAAAAATGTCCCAGTCCGCAGTTTTAGTTCCTGCAAGGGATATCAGCGGGGTGTTGGTGTGTTTGTGTGGGGCTGTACAAGTACTTTATTATAGTTTTAATATCCGGTCAATCATGTCGAGCGATGAGACAGAGAATGAGCCCTGGTGCAACTTGAAGCCCGGGCCCGGATGCATATAGTAATGCGGTGCGAAGCTGTGCAAGATCTGCAAGATCTGAGAACGGGTAGCTGAAGTAGATCAATGATTGGATACCAATGGATGCTGTAGGCAGGTCCAGTTTCGTTATATAGCTCAGTCTTCACGAGTAGAATGCGGGCAGCGTGCCTGAATGATCCAAATCATGATGGAGGTAGTGAGCTTAGAGCACAGGATGAACAGAAAGGTGTCAGTGTATGCATGAACTTCCTGTGTATACGGCGGGATATACGTAAGTTCGTGCAGTACGTATTTAGATGATGATGGAAGGTTAGGCGCTAATCATCCCTGCAACGGGTAGTGCCGCAGAAACGACTACCTGTGAAATAAAATATGATTGCATTGTTTGATATTGCAACTTCAGATGAAGGATGTCATAAATGATCTATAGGTAGTTGCGTCTCTGTATTTGTGTCTTCGAGTGCTCGAAAACGTAACCTTTAAGTTATTCAAAATTCAAATGCGCCGAGTCAGTTCCGGTGCTGCTGATAAGTATCTATTATATTTGACATTCTGTGATGAGCATGTGCTAGGGCACTGCAGCTTTGCTTCCTGGGCTCTCATATTTCCTTGCCTGGGTCCTAGGCCTTACGAACCTGCACTCCAATCTGTCGGAACTTTTTTTGGGGCATTCTTATCGATTAAAATGTCAGTCGAAATTTGCCGAAATTTGGCAGTCCCTAAGAAAGTTCTGACAATCTCAGGCTGCTCCCACATTGCGAAGTGTGTGAAGTCACGGTGTGGTTACTGTTCGAATGAGCTTAACGATCTCTGCATTTCCAGCAGCTGGATCCATATCAGCGGCCGCGGCCCTCCGAACAGATGGCAATGCACGTGTGCACGTGTTCGAATCTTCGTAAATAGGTATATGGCTGCAACAAGTGAGGAATGTAATAACTACATACTTATTCGCGTTGTTCGTAGGTTAGTAGTCTGCCTCTAATGATTGCCATCGAGCAACACTATTGCTGACCGCCATGCTACAAATAGACGATCTCTAGGTATTCATGCCTGATGTAAATATATGAGTCGCTGGGGATCTGCGGGAAATTAACCTCAACCAAACCCGTTTGATCTACTTTCTTCCACTGGCCAAATACATGCTTCGGAGGAGAAACTGTCTTATGTCTAACGAAAGCACTTGATGTGGGTTGACAAGTCTTCTGACGTGCAGCTGACCGGACTAGGATGCAGCCAACCGACTTGCCTGGGATTCGTGGCGACTTGCATGAAACGAGTGAATAGTTGACAATGCCGAGTGCGAATTGATGGTCTCCTTCGACCACGGTGTTGGAGACATTAGCATTGCATTTGATGGCTCGAGACAATGGACACTCGAGGGTGATATTGCACTCATGCCTGGACCGTTTAGCACTCGAGGTGAGAGTAAGAGGGAGAACCACTAGAGGCACTCGCAATCCAAGGCTTGTCATCGTCATCTCCAGTTGCCCGAGAACCCGAGGCAGCTGCAATGTTCGACCTACAAAGTTCTCTGGCGATCGAGGAAAAGCATGCGAAGAGCTATGGAACGAAGGCTCGCCCGTCCAGTTGAGGATCGAAGGGTCTCCACCTTGCATGATGGCCTCGATAAGTCTGGAGAATGCGCGGTCTCCTCCTTCTCCGTACGCGGTCTGCAGGCTGACATCAAATATACCCATCAGGCAATAGGCCACATCTTCAACCCTTGTCGTTTTGCGCCTCGATGCCCACATCATCCGTTCATCCACCCTGACTGGACCTGGTTGGAATATCCAGAGGTCCTTATGAGGTATACCCGTGGCCATTTCCAGTGTCTTCATTACTTCAGTCATCTTCGGACTCTTGTCATTTTCAGCACGAGTCATGGACATCCAGTGCTTATTGAAGAATTTGATGTTAACTGGCGCGAGTAATTCTTGCAACGTCCAACCTCTTCGTGTCCATTCATCGCGCATTATATCCTCGATGGTCTCGCTTTCTGCTAGATGGATAATGCAGATGTCTGAGTTGTAATACCACCGAAACATCGCGCGAATAGACTGGTCGAGCTCGGTACTGCTGCTCTTGTCGATGCAACAGGTATCCGACCACGCAAATTCCACTTTGAACGACCGAGCCTTTTCGCAGAACTTCTTCAGCTTCTCGTATCCTGGACCTCTAGCTGTGCCTGACTTGATCTCTACGTAGGTTGGCTCTCCTTCATCCAGCCATCGGTGAGACAGAATGGCGTATTTGACATAACTGGCGGGATGAGGGGCGCGTTCGCATTTAGGAACAGAGTCCCGGAAGTGCTTCCTCACATCATTGCGCCCGACTAATTTCATGTCTGATAGGCGTATGAGGCGGATTGGGATGTAATTCATCACATATCGGTCGAACGTGTCGAGATTTTTTTCCCACCCTGTATTATCCATGACAAGAACTATCTGAAAATAACTTGAGCACTGAATTTGCGCGACAAAGTAACGCAGCATGAAACGCAACCCACCCGCGCTCCGATGCGTTGTTATAATGTATATTGAAGATAGTCGGTGCACTGGAGCTCCACCAGCTACAATTCATCGTGAAGCCGAAGTATCTGAATTGCGGACATCCTCACTTACTGAACAATAAAGTAACTCGACCCGCTACAAATCTTCGGCGAGACTCCAGCACCGATTAAGGTACAGTCCGCTACCACCTCACTGCTCAGACAAGTGGTAAGATCGGGAAAATGTTCGAAGGATGTATTGAGAGGTGGGACGCCAATACAATTACGTCTGTTAATCGTCAACGACACGCGTCAGTTCTGCAATATCTGCAAGATTTTCGGCACCTCACCTTCATCAAATAAATATGAAATTCAAGCGTCCCTGCGGTATGAGGCAGGGATACGGGAAGCAAATGAATATCTGTACTACTTCTAAGACAATTTTGTACCACATCAGTACAAGGGCGTTCGTACAAGAGCTGTACAGACCTGTACATGTAGGACAGGGGTGATACGCGCTCAACCATGACAGACGAGCGTTAGAAGATTCTGGATGGAATGCCAAGCTTTTTAGTAGATATCTCGGTCGATACCGCGCAACGCAGCCGAACGAGGGATGATGTTATGTAAAGGACAAGGCCTGATAGTGGTGGCGTTCAATATGAATACTAAGTATCCTGACTTATATGTTGCAATCTATGCTCAGTTACGTACCTCGATTGTTGAAGTAAACAGCTTAGATGGACACCCCTCCTCGTTCATCTCTATGCTCTCTTCTTGTGGATTTATACGAGAGCAAGCACCCGCGTGTGATGCACTAAAGTTGAGAGGAAAATCAGTGGATGAAACAAATCTTCCTTGAGTGTGAAATGTGTAACAGCTAACCTAAATATATTGTCTACATCGGCTGACTAGTACGTGTCTGCACGACGACGATCCTGTACAAAATGTGTAGCAGCCAACCTACCTCCGCCCAAATATATTGTCATCCACAGTCGTTTTTTAAAGGCTTTATTTCACCCTTCGTAGACTGACTTACACCATTTCCTAACTGTCGGCCGCGAACACCCTACTAAGTAGGTCAGATTTGGTCGGCTATCTCATCAAATACTTTTCAAGTGTATCCCCATGTACTGACAATTGGTGAGCTCAATCTAGTGGTAGCTCGTTAGAGATGATTATAACTGATAAACGCTGCTATAGAGAGGAACGGGATGCCCAGCTACAAGTAGACGATCTCCAGGTGTTCATCCTTGATGTACATATATGAGTCGCTGGGGATATTCGGGAAATTAACTTCGACCAAGCCCATCTGACCTAACTTCTGCCATTCGCCAAAAACCTGCTTCGGGGGAGAGACTATCTCATGTCTAACGAAAGCATTTGATGTGGGTTGACAAATCTTCTGATCTGCAGCTGACCGGACTAGGATACAGCCGATAGACTTGCCTGCGATACGCGGCGCCGTGAACGACACGCGTGAATAGTTGACAATCCCGAGTGCAAATTGATGATTTCCTGCGACCATGGTGTTGGAGACAGTAGCCTTGCATCTGATGGCTCGAGACAATGGGCACTCGAATGTGACATTCTTCTCATCTTTGGACCGCTCAGTACTCGAGCTGATAGTGAGGAGGAGAACCACCAGTGGCACTCGCAAGCCAAGGCTTGTCATAGCCATCTCCAGTCGCCCGAGTACCGGAGGCAACTGCAATGTTCGGCCTGTGTAGTTCTCTGGCGATCGAGGAATAGCACTCGAAGACCTAAACACCGGCTTGCCCGTCCAGTTAAGGACCGAAGGGTCGCCACCTTGCATAATGGCCTCAATAAGTCTGGAGAATGCGCGGTCTCCTCCTTCTCCGTACGCGGTCTGCAGGCTGACATCAAATATACCCATCAGGCAATAGGCCACATCTTCAACCCTTGTCGTTTTGCGCCTCGATGCCCACATCATCCGTTCATCCACCCTGACTGGACCTGGTTGAAATTTCTGGAGGTCCTTATGAGGAATACCCGCGGCTATCTCCAGCGTCTTCATTATCTCTGTCTTCTTCGAACTCTTGTCATTTGCATCACGAGTCAAGGGCATCCAGTGCTTATTGAAGAATTTGATGTTAACGGGCGCGAGTAATTCTTGCAACGTCCAGCCCCTTCGTATCCATTCATCGCGCATTATATCTTCGATGGTCTCGCTTTCTGCCAGGTGGACGATGCAGATATACGAGTTGTAATACCACCGAGACATCGAGCGAATCGACTGGTCGAGCTCGGAGCTGCTGCTCTTGTCGATGCAACAGGTATCCGACCAAGCAAATTCCACTTTGAATGTCCGAGCTGTTGCGCAAAACTTCTTCAACTTCTCGTATCCCGGACCTCTTGCTGTACCTGACTTGACCTCTTCATAAGTTGGTTCTCCTTCATCCAGCCATCGATGAGACAGAATGGCGTATTTGACAAGGCTGGCGGGATGCTGGTCGCATTTGGATCGAGGGACAGAACCGCGCAAGTGCTTCTTGACATCGTTACGCTCGGCAAACTTCATGTCTGATAGGCGTATGAGGCGGATCGGGATGTAGTTCATCACATGTCGATCGAACTTGTCTAGGTTTATTTGCCACTCTTTCGTATCCATCACCAAATCCCTCTTGAGTTGTGAATTTATCGTCAGTGAGATTTTAGTATCTCAATCGTAGTACAATCCGCACCTACCAGATGAGCGGTAGGGTCTGAAAAAGGTTATCGAGATGTAGGTCACCGATACAATTACGTCTGTCAATCATCGACGGAACTGTTAGTTTTGCATTTCTGCAACATGCTTGATAGCTCACCTGGCAGATATTAGGGATCCAAGTGCCTATGAGGTGCGATGTAGATATACGGGAGGTAAAAGTACTACCAGCCAATGTATTCTTGTACCACGTCAGGAAAAGGACCTGTGTTCGAACAGACCTGTACACTATATCAAAGCTGTACATGTACGACATAAGCGCTCAACACTCGAGTTGTCCCGAAACATTCGGACTAATCCTGTGCCAGCGCTGGGACTATTAGTACTGATAGAGATACATGGTGGTTTGGTCAAATGACTAACGCCACAACTTTGACATGCGATTGGATTTAGACTTGCTGTGGAAGGTGCCTGGCTTAGAATGCATGAGAGGTTTCACCAATATATACGCACGGGCATAGAGTATCAGGTGATGACATGGCTAATGTGGTGTGAACTTCGTATGATAATATACCATGACCACAGAGCTCGAAAGATGGGAGCCCGTCAGCTCTGCAACGCACTGAAAACTACCTGTGAAATACAGGCGGGACATCTCTCGGGGGCTCACTCATCGCTCGGCGCAAGCCCCGCATCCTGGTGCTGAAATACCAGAATCATCCCTGCTGCGTAGTAAGTCCCCTCACGTCAAGTCATCACGCACGAATGGCGCGAGTGAGGGCGTTGTCATCGTGAGTTGTATCAGTCCGTTTTCGTATATGTCGGGCGACCTCCGTCTGACCTTGTCTTGGGCAAGGACACATGGAAGGTTGGGAGGGGTACCTAGGCCCCTATTAAAACACTTGTTGAGTAGTAGGGCGTGTATATCTGAGTACTGAGAGGGGAGCTGAGTGTGGAGGTGGCGCGAACCGCATATCGCACAGCCTACACCCGCATCAGAAGCAAGGTTGTCCGTACTGGCACTTGCCCCTATGGTCAGGACACGGCAGCGGGGTGACCTCGTGCTCGACAAGTGTCCCAATTCCTGACGGGTAAACTCCATAGTCAGTATCAAAATCCCCATCAAACTGGGTCTTTCATCTACGCGACGTATGAAGAGGAAACGCCACTAACAATGGGACAGCAGAATAGTGGCGCACGTAGAAACTTCACTGAGTGGTAATGTAAACTATTGACCCGACTGGAGGTAGAGCTGGTTAGTCGCGTAAACGAATGCGCAAAACATGTTGAAATACGACTCATCGCGGACATGAACAGACATGGACGTTGAAGTTAACATTGAAGCCGTGCCAGAACTGGAGGTATTGGTAGTAATGGTTGGCGCACTGCTGCTCGTGGTGGATGGTAACACAAACCTTAACACCACAAACCCGCCATGCAGCTCAAGTCTGCTCGACATCCTCGTCATCATCATCACCTGCCTATCTTCTTTCCTGTTTTGAATAAAGAGTACTGAGCCCGACTTTTACATAAGATCTTTACGTTGAATTGTCCGGCAGTCACTGACAAAACGCTTAACGCCGTTGGCTAAAAGCAGCTTATCCTCTAAGGCACTGGTTGAGAACTTTAAGGAAGAAGATCGCTCTATGTAGAGTTTCGTCGTGGCGCTTGATTGAATTACTGATGATGATTCGCCATGAATTTATTTGACTGACTTAATTTGACTGACCGGTCGTACGGTCAAATCACCATTCCGGTACACCACTGTTATGGTGGGCTTTATCGGTTCCGAAGGGGAATCACCCTGCATCGATACTCGTGAGAAAAGTTAGACTTATGACAAGGAGAGCATTTGCATACTCGTTGGATTCCTAAGAGCATCTGAAAAACGGCTATTACGGTGATGCGCCTAGCCTTCACCTAAAGACTAGACAACACTAAAACACACACTAACTCCAGAGACGAGTCGAGCGTGAGTGGGTGTGTAGCGAGGGTGAGAGGCTTAGTGCGATGTGCGAGGTTCGTCCAGAGGTACCTGAAAGACTTAGACTCGAATGCGTAGGATGATGAGTAAGAGGAAAGGTCGGGTAGAGAATGGATAGAACGAGGTAGATGCCTCGTGTGTACAGGAACGAGGTGGGACGCGGTAAGGGATGCAGTACGGAACAAGGATGCAGTGGGAACGCAATGAAACATAGCGACGAACGCAGCAGAAACGCTATAAAATATCGCAGTTAGTGGAAATGCAAGTAAAACGGCTAGTAATCGATAAGGACGGGCGGTACCCGAGCTGAACAACCTAAAGACCCGTAGTTCAAGTCGTTCGACTTGAGGGCGCGAAGAAACTCTTAAATCTCAGACGGTGAACGGGGTGCAAAGTGGATTCTGTGACCTGTCTACCGAGTTGCCTGGAGCGTCATACAAAGGCGGGCCATCAGTAAATCGGTGAGCCACAGATATTCCTAGATATTCCCAGATGATGTAAGCCCAATGCTTCTTACCTCGACA
>PVYJ01001982.1:10183-23632 GCA_002995095.1 Rhizopogon sp. AM-2018a | reverse complement strand
TTCATTCATGCTCAGGACCCGAATACAGGGGGGAAATTCTTTCCAGAAGCCTCAGTTTATGATTACGTTGGATATTGGTACTATGTATGTTCGTCCAAGGCGCTTCAAAATCAAACCTTTTCAATGACTTTTCGACAACTGATGTAAAGAAAAGGATATGAGGATCGACAGCACCAGAAATGGATTGCTGATGTCACTCCTCGCCCTTTCTCCCCATTCGACCGAACCTAATCATTTCATTCTGGCGTTTCGCGATAGCTTTTTCCAATATTTCAGCTATCATGATTTCCAGAAAACTGATCGGCGCTCTGTCCATTCCACAAGTCACTACTTTGAGGTTCGGGACTTCCACAGCGCCATCGAAGACGTTGATGATATGAAACTGAAGATGACTTTTCCCTTTCCATCTCGTCCTATCTTGAAGAAGTATATACCGTTTGCGGTGCCACTCTTCCACCGCGGCGCCTCTCTGCTAAAGCGACCAACTGGAACGCGCTGCTTTAGCCATCTGATAGATGAGAGGACATACAATTGTGGAGTATGAATCCGATCCCGTTGGACGCGGGGCGCTTCACTTCCCTTGTGACTGTCGCGCCAGTTGTAAAGCTGATGAAGGACACGTTCGCGTAGGGTTCTGCCAAATCCCATTTCACACTTCATAACTCCCCCCGCTGATAAGTTCTCTCTTATAAATTAGGTAATGCTCATACATACCTTCTTGGTCAGGACTCAGAAGAATGTTATTGAGAGTTGAATTATTAGAGACTTGTGCCTTTTATGCGCAGAAGTTTTCCTGTGTACGGTCACCTCGTTTCTTCAAGGCATCGATGCGCAGATCCAGAGGATGCCTGTGTGCAAATGTGCTCTGGCTAGGCGTGGGCCAAACTTCGACCGAACCATGAAAGTGAAGTTTTTGTGGTTCACACATATTTCTTCTCTCTCCTCTAGCGTTCCTGTCCACTCCGGTAGGGACACTGGATGGGATAGAGTAAAGCTAGACATTAGGTGTTGGGCGTTCATAATATTCAGTTCCGACTTTGAAATGATTTCATCCAGGCAAGCAATTTTTTTTTTGAATCCATTTTTGTCCTGTTGAGAGTGTACTCTATGTAGGACATTACATTCTAGTCTTAGGGACCTTCGTCCCTACCATAACTCCAGATGCCCAAATACCCTGACGACGGCGTGAGGTCCTCGTCAGTCCGCCGTTTCCGTTGGGCATTTTAGATGAGCTATCTGTCTAATGGAACTTCTTCCTTCGTGACGACTCCTCTTTTTGGCTCTTCCCGTGCTGGTCCTAATCTTCCAAAGGATGTGTCTCTTTTTTTCTCCCGTCAGCTATCTCCTAACGAAGTTCTCCTCTGGTTTGCTTTCCCCACGCCTCGCAGATGCCAGCCCCGGGTTCGTTAAGGCCAATGCAAATAATCTCATGCTGCCCAAGAGAGGTTGCTGTATGCCTACAGAGGGCGACGAGGATTAGGATGGGCATCACTGGTCGTTGGCTCAGTGGCAAGGAACTTGAAGGTGTACAGTACGAGGATGCTCGAAGATAGTATCTCTACTGTCGGTGAAGTTCTTATCACCAGAGACGACTTGAAAGAAAGGCATTTTTCGAAAACTCGCTGCGTCCTGCATTGATCATATCGCCCTGCAAAGTTCATTCTCCCTCTGAAGCAATATCACATAGCACGACGTTCACTCTTCTCATCTGCGGTCAGTCTTCTGTTTTAGACTCAGCAGGTATATGGATACTCCATTCTACGATACTCAACAGGTAGTCATTTCTGGTATATATACAGCCTAAAAGTCCATGAAAATCGAGTTCTGTCAGTGCACGTAGACGTCAGCCTTCGACTTGACTATGCTTCGAGGCTGCCTTCAGAACATCCCATGCAGCATCCCCAGGGTCGCGTTTCTTAAGGGTGTCGTAGTCGTACCAAACAAACGCACCATCCGAGTCCGCGACGATCGCTTGTTGTGAATACGAATAAAGCACTGCATTCAAAGTGAACTGGGTGCGACTCGAAGAGATGATTGGCTTGTGCCCAACCAAAAGCTAAGCGTGGTTGCGTGGTTATGATCGAAGAATGAAACAAAGTGTTGCAAGAAAACTTACCGTGTCAGGAAACGTGACCGGTCTTCTGAAATTGACGGTTATAGATTTCAAAATGATCGAGACGCCCTGACCAGCGAGCATTGCCTTGACGCGTTCTTCACCCCCAAGGGCCTTTCCGAAGGCCATGACCCACATCATACGACCCTAGCCAACATTCAGTAACCAGCGAACTTGGATTATGACAGAATTTGCTGACCGATTCGATGAATCGTACTGTATGTGACAATGGTATACTCGTGAGCGACCTCGTTACTCGTGTTCACAGATAACTTGAATCCTTACGGTAGTGCGCGTTGTTAACGTGCCTATAAAAGATAATGACGATGAGCCTGTCCTTGAGCACATTCATGCGGTACCTACCGGAATGCATCGTGGTGTCCCCATACAATGCTCTGTTCCCACAATGACCTCGCATCATAACCCATAGAGATGAGCTTAGCTCTGGCATTCTCTGCTGGTGAACTGCCTGTAGTTCGGTTGTACTCGTCGGGCTGAGTTATCGTAGAAGTGGAACTAGCTTGGGATGGGGGAGGAGCGTCAGGTGATTCAGGACCTGTCTGTCCTGGGGCAATGTGAAATGGCGAAGATGGGTCCCGGAAGGCATCTTGAAGTGACTAATACGGTGAGTAGAGTTTTAGATGCGCAGGAGGATAATTATGGGAAGAACATCACTAGATGAACTCACCTTGATTGACGAGCCACTAAGTGAAGCTGTTTGAAGTAGAAAAGGTCGTAGCTTAGGCTTAGACCTAGGTAAGACGCAACCAAATGTTCGCGTCGAGGAGAACATAGGGAGCGGGAGTAAAGAAACAGCCGCTTTGCCTTTCTGGGATAGCCTTGTCCAGCACTGTGGCCCTTACGGGCCTTACCGATATGACTTACGCCCAAACGTCTTCTACTTCTTTTGTCCGCAACCAGCCGATTTGTGGTATCGCACCCCCATGCATTGCCTTTCACAGCCCAAATCATTCCCAAGGTGTCTATGTGCCAGCGCCTGTGTGTCGAAGTCGCAAACTTTTGTCGTGTATCACAAAAGCCCCGCAATTCTTATGAGAATTATCCTTGCAACTTCCTGTCCGGGCTACAAAAGTACACGACATGTACCTGTATCGCAGCTTTCTTTGACAGACGTTGATGCCGCGTGCTATGGTTCTGAGTGTAAAATCTGCAATGGATTGGTGAGCCTCTCGAAATTACCTCTTGAAATGGATGTGGGATGTTTGATAGCGGTGCTTTATCGATGGCGATGGGCGATGGTTGTGCAGGCTCGATTTAAAGCTCATTTCCTGTACTTTCATCCGAGTCCTTATCTCAGTCTGACAAGATCCTCAGAGCATTCAAGTGGTCCTAGTGTAGTAAGCAGTCGGCCTTCGAGCAACAACCCAATGCATAAGTGCCTTCGTGTCGCAGAACTTTTTGATAGAATCTGTGAATTCGTTCTTGTGACTGGAGCACATGAATGGCCCAACATCACTGGAAAGTCATCCCTCGCAGCTCTGTGCAGAACTTGTCGTCTCTTCCACGAACCCGCTCTGAACACGCTTTACAAGTCGCTAGAAAGTCTTCATCCAATATTATCCTGCCTCCCTACGACCATCGTTATTAATGAAGAAAAGGCAAAGGTTGTGAGTATTCGCGTACAACGGTCTTCAAAGTACACTGAGGACAGACCTATGTAGCGTCTATTGTCGGATTTACGCCTTTCACACTGGCAGCGAATGCAATACTATGCCAAGCGAGTTTATTCACTCAGGGTCAGTGACGAAGAAGAGGTCGCCATCGACAACGACATCCTACATGTGCTGGCTACGTCACCCTTCGCACCCCCACTGTTCACCAGTCTCAAACGACTCTCGTGGTCTAACAATTCTATAAATGCTCTACCCGTCCTATGCTCGCTAGTCAACGCCAGATTGGAGTCTCTTAATCTGGATCTAATGGATCCCATGCTTTTTCGACATATTGTACCTTACATCAGATCAGATGGCAACTCCTTCCGTATCGCCCGTTTCCCTGCAGATCACAGTATGAGGAACCTACCTCCCGACGTGTTTCAGAGATGGGACAACTTGCAGATTCTTTGCTGCGGCCTTGTCACTGATGCGGCACTCTATCACCTCGCAACATCTGCTAAGCTCACGTACCTCTCCATTCGAGTTGATGAGAAGAACGGCTACAGTACCCTTACAAAACTCACTGGCCAACCAGTATTCACTGCCCTTCAGGAGCTCAGCCTCGCTGCGATTCACACCTCCTACTGCATTCCTATACTTGAGATCGCAGAGTTACCATCGCTACGCTCCCTTTACATTCGTTCAACGGAAACAGGCTTAGCAGCTGTTGAGTTGCATCACTGTTTCAGCCTAATATCACGCCATTGTTCCAGTCTGAGGGAGCTACATGTGGAAGAATGGCAGGTATCACCGCCAGAGTTCCCTGCTGGCTATACCATCACATTCGATATCTTGGAGACTCTCTTCTCCCTGCATCATCTGGAGCAACTGCATCTCGACACAACATGCACGTTTTCCCTCAATGACGCGGAACTTGCGAAGCTTGCCGACGCATGGCTGAAGTTGCATTCACTTGACCTGGGGACGCAGAACGGCTGGCGGCAACCAAGCAAAATCACCCTGCATGGTTTAACAGAGCTGTTGTTGCGCTGCCCAGTGTTATCTGTCGTCGGTCTCGCTATGAATGCGTGGGCACCTGAGATAGACTGTCGACGACCTGGAAAAGGAGTCCGTAGAAACGGTCTTGAGGTGCTACGGGTGGCTGATTCCAAGATCAAGGATCCCTTTTCTGTAGCAGCGTTCTTGTCGGATGTTGCACCGAACGCTGAGATAACGGGTTACGATTTTGCGTATGATATCGATGAAATGTTTGATGCTCGGATGATGAAGTATCACGAGAGGTGGGAGGAGGTTGCCAGGCTACATCCTATGCTTGTCAACTTGAGGAAGCAAGAAGCTGGAGGTCTGGACGAGTCATTCAGAGATTGAGAACAAGACACACATAGCTTGCGAGTGGCGGAGCACGTTATGTACGCCACCCATGATAAGTTTGAAGCAGTTTGAGGTCGGATATGTATTGGCATCTACAGACAAATGCTTCGTAGTTATGGCACCCTTAGTATACGTTTCACACCAATGGGGCAGATGTCTTCGTGATCACGATTCTGGTGCTGCAGCGCTGAAGATTGGCGACAATGATGCACGTATTATGCCAGAATCTGAATTGTAAAAGAATGACAAGGGCCGCCGGCGTCGAAATTTGGTGTCCTCCACGTCTCGCGTATGGCGCTTTAGAGCATGCTCCGAATCTGACTTACTTCCCATATTTTGCCGTTGAATCTGCCCTCGAGGGTTCGAAATGAGAATGCAGACCATTCTTGCTGTTCGAACTATAAGGTTGCCATAGATTAGACTGAAGCGGGCCTAACCTAAAGTTGAAGTTGTGGCAGTAGTGCGGCAGAGCTCGCAGAAGTTCGCGGTGTGACTGTTCATTCAAGTTGCTGACTAATCACCACGAGGTGGGGACATACGCTTGATTCCAAGCTGATTGTCAGTGTCTAGCCATGGCATCTTCAGGCACAATACACCCATGTCTGCTGGTGTCAGAGATACTAGTCAATATTTTCGCAGAGGTCAACGAACGCGACGAAGACGAGGCAGCTGCGGCCAGGACCTTAGCTGCACTCTGTCGCACATGTCGCGCCTTTCGTGAACCTGCCATGAAAGTGCTGTGGGCCCACCTGGGGACTTTAATTCCTTTAATCAGATGCATTCCTTGTGTCAAAGTTGCCAAGAGGAAGGGCAAATCTCCGGATGATCTCCCGACTCTGGTGAGCCCTGTTATCACTGACTTCACTGAGCGTCAACTGAGCACCATGCGCGCAGGTTCTCGAAAGACAACTATCCTCTGCAGATTGGGAAATATTCCTTTCTCACTCACGCCTTGTACTCACATGTGGTTATTATGTCTCAAGAAGAGACAAACATCCCGTCCTCAACTCGCCTTCACATGAGATTGGCGTAGACATCCTACGTGCATTGTCTTCCCCTCCGCCTTCCTCTGTCGTTTTTCCCCACCTCCGGAAGATCAGATGGACTGACTCGCGAGAAGATTCCATCCGGTTTTTCCGCTTAGTACTAACACCTGCTCTCGAGTTCCTTGATATGTCGTCTATATCAGACACAGTCTACTCTGTCGTAATCCCTTCCATCAGCGATACCTGCCCGTCCCTAAGGATCATGCATCTTCCCAAATGGTCCTTTCTTCACCTACCTGACATGTTCAACAAGTGGCCAAACCTTGCGTATGTGACCTCTGGCCCTCTTGCAGATGCTACTATCCTATCACTTGGTCGGCTGCCACATCTTGCAAGTATCGATATTTGCCTCCACAAGTTGCCTGATATAAGGTCACTTGTCGAGGAGCCTGGGTTTTCTACCCTGCGTCGACTCGTCCTTCGTGCGTACAATATCTCATTTGTCACCGCTTTTATGCGGCAAGTCCAATCTATCCACATCCGCGAAGTAAAGTGCTATCTACAACATGGATCAACGGCAGTGGGTATTCAGGAGTGGATAACGATTCTATTGGATCGATGTATGCCAAGAAGGCTGGAAATTCTAGAGATTGAAGACTACGGAGAAGCTGGTGCAGGTTTTCCTGACCAATTCATGCTCACCCCTGACACGCTTCGACTCTTGTCACGCTTTCGTGGGCTCACAACACTGGATCTCGCGTCTACATGTACATACTCGTTGGACGATACCACCTTAACCCAGCTGGCGATTTGTTGGCCCAGTATGCAAAATATAGCGTTAGGAACTCACTGGGGTTGGAGGCAACAGAGTGAAGTTACTCTGAAAGGTTTGCTGTCTTTAGTGCGCCACTGTCCCCAGCTAGAAAGCATCGGCCTCGTGATGAACGCCATTACTGCAGATATCTCATCTCAGAGACCTGGGGGCGGTGTTCGGAGACCAAGAGTGACAAGTCTGAGTGTAGGAGACTCAAGAGTCGGTGATCCGCTCGCAGTCGCTGCATTCCTGTCGGATATTTTCCCACATTTGCTCTCAGTCGATGCGTTCAATCACGTAGGGGGCATGCGGAGGCCAATACCTGATGCGAAGGAGCATGAAGGAAGGTGGAAAGAGGTAGAGAGGCTTTTACCTGCATTCTCCAAAGTTCGCGCCCAGGAACACCCTCCTGTTGGGCCAAGAAGGAAGGCCTTCTTCCTTGAGGAGCTGTACCTAGCGTGAAGATAAAGCTTCAAGGTATGTGGCACGCGGCGGTGGCAGGTAGAGCACAATCTGACTGATGAACGTTTGAACAGTGATGAACGTTTGTTCCTTAACTTATGGCACGTACGCACGCATTACGATTTTCCAGTTAACTGATGTTAACCTGCTATTTCTGACAACTGTTTTTATTGTAATGTACCCACTGTCTGTATCATGATGCCTTTTGATTGGACTTACCTCATCGATTTACTTCGAGTTACTTACTATATCCGTGATCGTTCCTATTTTAGACAGTTAGTTAGTCTGTGCACATTGTTCTGGGGATCAAGTTTATTTTTATTCAGTGTCGTGTCGCTAGATCTACCTCCTCACGCCACAAATGCATCCGAGATCCTTAGTTGTTTGTGCTCTTCGGAAGAAACGTACGCTACTCTATATGCATCACCGTCGGTGCGTGTACCGGGTAAGCTACTTAATAGTTCATTGCGTTAGGCTGCCTGTGACATCCTCTGTAGATCATCTATGCACCTACCAGGGTAGCACGACCAGAGCCACATGCATCGCAGGCAATCAATGCATGTGGAGGTTTCACGTGCTGTGCTGTACAACGGGGAAATATGTTGATAGACCGTCTCAGCATATGGTGCAGTGAACTTTCGTTCACGAGACTATTTCGGGACTGTTTGCTACGCTGGCATCCGTATATATATGAGAGGTAACTAGCATTCCAAGGTCGGGTCAACCTCTTAACGTCGAGGCAAAACCGCGATGTCGTCTATTGTCCTTGCTGTCCTTCTGGGTGCCACTGTCGTGAATGCGTCCCCATCTCTCAACGCAAGGCAGAGCATCACGGCTTTGACTACGTCGCAGATCGACACCTTCACCACATACACCTATTACGCCAGCGCAGGGTATTGCACAAACACCCAGACACTTGCATGGGATTGTGGCAGTGAGTGCTCACACGCGTTTTTTCTTGCGGGCGACCTGGGTGTTTCACTTGTTGATGCATCTGATCTGTGAATAGCCAACTGTGACGCCAATCCGAACTTCAAACCGGTTGCCTCCGGTGGTAATGGCGACTCTGTCCAGTACTGTAAGTGTCGACCTAGCAATATTGTCTCTATGTGACGTCAGGGATCGAAACCACAGGGTTCGTTGGATATGACCCGAATTTGGACACGGTGATCGTCTCTCATCAAGGCACTAACCCCTCCGAGATGTGGGTTATTGCCTCCTCTGACTACAAGAGGCCATATATTGATGCATGTTCGACAGTTTGCCTCTCGTCACGGATGCCGATTTCTTCCTGACCAACCTAGATTCGACACTGTTCCCGGGTATCAGCTCGAACATAGAAGTTCACAACGGCTTCGGAGACGCTCAAGCGAGGTAGATGCATTTTTCCGCGTGTTGCTATACCGTGTTATGACCCCAACAGTACTGCCACGGATGTCCTTGCAGCCGTCGAATCTGCGATGTCTACCTACGGCGCTACGTCGGTCACTATGGTTGGCCACTCTCTTGGTACGATATAATTTTGTAGTGTTATACCTTGCGCTTATCAGACTCGACGCAGGGGCCGCTATCTCTTTACTTGATTCCGTATATCTTCCCCTGTGGCTCCCTGCGGGAACGACCTTCCGGACTATCGGTTATGGCCTCCCACGTGTACGCTAGCTCCAATATTGTCCGCTGTCACTAAGTTAAAAATATTTGTTCTGGACAGGTTGGAAACCAAGACTTTGCCAATTATATTGACGCGAATGCCCATCTCACACACATCAACAATGAAGAAGACATGATCCCCATCTGCCCTGGTATGTTCCTGGACTTCGTGCACCCAGCAGGTGAGGTGCACATTCAGGACTCTGGTGAATGGGCTGCTTGTCCTGGTTAGTACACTCATCGTACCGTATCAAGGTGAGATGCTGAATGGATGGGCTTTAGGACAAGATAATCCAAGCACTCAGTGTATTGTTGGTGATGTACCCGAAATCTGGGATGGTACGTATTGACTGTAATATTCGTTGTTTGGCTTTGCTGAAGAGGTGCATAGGTGACGAGTCTGATCATGATGGGCCTTATAATGGCGTCGAGATGGGCTGCTAGGCTCCTAGCTGATACTTTATTGGAAGATACCCATTTTGTTATATATGTTGGTGTTTATTTTATATGGTGATGACTTGAACTTCACTAGTCCATTCAGAATCTGTAATTTGGATGTTTATTCACCACTTGAATTGCAGAATTGAAAATGTGCTTCTCAACACACAACAATTAGTTGTATCATTATCAAAGTGTTATAGATATGTAGATATCTCCTGTAAGTTTTGAGAAAAAAAATGCAGCTGTTCAAATTGAACAGTGGAAAGTGTGAGCAAGTGCATAAAGTGCATAGCATCAGCAAGGCTGCCTGAAGTTTCACAGTCAAAACACTATACCCTACTTGATCGAAAAAACCCATCCACTGCACTTATTACACTTTGTGTATCCCAATAAATGTCAGTGTATTTGATCCATAGAGTCAAGTTGTTGGAATTGTGGCTGAACCTTATTTACAGTACATAGTTGGGCATTCTATCATGAAACGAGGTACGAGTGTAGGGATAGAATAAGTTATTATACTTCAACGTACAAATTTCAAATTCCAACCAAATTTGGATTTTTCGTCAAAGTAATGACAAGATTCCATAATTATTTCTTGTCTAATGTCAGTCACAATTCGTGCAGAGGAAACTACATGATGTATGTATGATTTATTCACGGTACTTAACTGGACATAAAGTTGTGTTGTTGTGATGTTATGGACAAGATGGTTCATTGAGGGATGGCGATTCATTGAGCGGTTGATGACTGTACTTGCTTGACACTGCATACGAGACATTATATACATTACAGCTATGTAAGTAGTACTTTCATATCAATATGCCAGATTTTTTTCCTACTCACTGACTCTGTTTAGTCGTGGAGCTGACAAACAAAAGGGTCCTGCTTAGTATGATGGGTGCTTGTTCGGGCGAAACGCCAACGGTGATCTGTCTCAGACTCGTCACTATTTGCTATTAGCACGTCGAGCCTGAACGCTTGAGCTCTTATCCACTTTTCAGGCATGTGCCACTGAAGTTGAACCTGGCGCCTCCGAGGCAGACGATCTAAAATGGTATATAATGACTCTCTTTGGCTTTCCCGTCGTGGCCCTTCGAACTGGATGTCACTCTGGTCGTGATACTGTTGAAATTGCGCATCACATATTTGCACGGTGCCTGCCTTTTACGCACTCGGGTGCTCTCGACGTCGGCGGGAACTCCGACCTTCTCGGGGGCGAAGCTTGGGCGGAAGTATTTCTTCCATAATAGTTTCGGGGACCTTCAAGCCCTAGGCTCGCTTGCTAAACACTAGTTTCCCCGGGCCGATGCGGAGCTTTGACCACGGTACTGAAAATTCAAGAATAGCCTTTGGCGATCATAATGGAGTGCCGAAATTTATTCTAGTCCGATTCGAATACTTCATCTGTACAGGAGAAAACTTAGAATCAATTGAGTCACGACGCCACTGACTGCTGCAATGTCAGACATCATACATTACATAACAATCGCCGTAAAGTTCATAACTAAAAACCCATACTCAGTTTAAAGTATGTGCTCTAACCATAACAGCAATGCGGTGGGAACGGCGTACGGCAGACTGCAGCAGTGCCATCTATGATTCGATATGATATTGCCATTAAATAGTTGTGTAAGAAGGTTTTGGGAAGTGTGACCCTAGGTGTCAGTGTTTTTCGCGCGAGCAATGACTCGCCATTGAACACGCTGAATCATTGCGTGGCAACAGCACGTCTGAAGTCTCAGTCCGACGAGGGGATCTCGAGAGGTATATATAGATTTATGGCATTTTTTTTTTGAGAAGATGACCATGTCGATGACAATAAATGAAGGAAATTCACGAGAGATAAGTAGCTGTTTAAGCGAAAAATTGGAAAGGCTTGTTGAAACAAGCGCCTGTTCGTGAAATAGATGGAAATATGCCTGCCCACCTCATGAACACAGAACTACATTACCGAGTACCAGAGTTTTGAGTTGTAGGAGGTAGTCTGCAGTAAGCAGGTCCTAATAGACGGATGGCAGTCGTTCCTTCTGTATTTGGAGTAGCATGAGACTTACACTCTTCACATGTCCTTTTCTCTCATTTATCACTTATAGAAAATTGATAATAGCCTTCAGAGAGGCACCCGGTCCCGATAGCGGCCCTGATCTGTGCAAAAGAGAGTCGACTCGGAGGTGAGCGCTAGCTGGGACGGGTGAACGTCGTAGCGCGATTCAGCAGATTGTACCGACAAACAACGAACTACCACAGATAGGGTCACGTGCGGCACTACCGCTAAGTTGGCGATAAGCACTAAGCGTTATGTAATAAACCTATCCTTACGCTCGTAAGTATCTGTGACCCTGATACTAATAGTGAGCCAGAAGAAATCTCCCGCGGTCGAAACGCCTCTCCGCTATCAGCATTTTTCTTGCCTTTCCTTTCTACCCCTTCGATCGCCACAACTTAGAATTGCTGTAAGTATCCCATGCCACAATGTCATATTCCAGATATAGTCTGCGGGAACATCATGATTGATCCATGGACCCAGTCAATCTATTCCTATTCAACGCTAGACTTGCTTTTTCCATGCTTTAGTTTTTTTTACGCTAGGCTACAGATCAACCATGTGGCGTTCTATTTGCATCACTGTTGGTGCGTATGTTGGGTAAGGCCGGTGGGTCACTGGCAATAACTCATGGCGTCAGTTCCTTCAACCCGCCATTCAATATGTATATATATGAGAAGTAACTGTTATTCCAAGTTAAATCCAACCTCTTAACGTCGGTGAGTCCGCCATGTCATCTATTATCCTTGCTGTCCTCCTGGGCGTCACCGCTCTCGCCATTAATATTGTCAACGCGTCCCCATCTCTTATCGCGCGTCAGAGCATCACGGCTTTAACGACGTCACAAATCGATGCCTTCACCCCGTATACCTATTATGCCAGTGCAGGGTACTGCACAAGCACGCAGACACTTGCATGGGATTGTGGCAGTAAGCGCTCACAACAGTCTATCTTGCGGACGACCTGAACGTCTCGCTTGTTGATTATTCTGACCTGTGAACAGGCAACTGTAATGCCAACCCGGGCTTCAAACCGGTTGCCTCCGGTGGTAATGGCAATTCGGTTCAGTACTGTACGTGTTCAAGTTGCTGAACTTGCACTTTGTTCCTGTATGTGACGTTGATGCTGGAACCAGGGTTCGTTGGATATGACCCAAATTTGGAAACTGTTATCGTCTCTCATCAGGGCACTAACACATCCGAGATGTAGGTTACCTCTTCTGACTCCAAGAGACCATGTACTAACTCATTAGACAGTTTACCCATCCTTGAGGATTCCGATTTCTTCCTAACCACCCTGGATCCGACACTGTTCCCGGGTATCAGCTCGAACATCGAAGTTCACAATGGTTTCAAAGACGCTCAGGCTGCGTGGGTACACTTTCTGTGTGATTTTTACCTTCGCTATTCTGTGTTCATTACTATCACAGTACAGCTCCTGCTGTCCTTTTAGCCGTCAAAACTACAATGTCTACCTACAACACCACGTCAGTCACCACGGTTGGCCACTCTCTTGGTATGATATACCTCTCTGGGTATACAGGCCTTGCGCTTACCGGACTTGGCACAGGTGGCGCTATCACTCTACTTGATTCCGTATATCTCCCTCTCTGGCTCCCTAAGGGAACGACCTTCCAGACCTTTTGTTATGGTCTCCCACGTGTACGGTCTCTCTACTGTCCTCCCCTGATCAACTAAAATATTGTTCCGAACAGGTCGGGAACCAAAACTTTGCAAATTATATTGACGCGAATGATCATCTTACACACATCAATAATAAAGAAGACCCGATCCCCACCCTCCCTAGTTTGTCGAAAGGCTATGTGCAGTCAGCAGGTGAAGTGCATATTGAGGATTCTGGTGAATGGGTTACATGCCCTGGTGAGTACACGCATCGTATCGTTTCAATGTGTCGGTATGTTGAATGGACTC
>PVYJ01001982.1:0-10173 GCA_002995095.1 Rhizopogon sp. AM-2018a | reverse complement strand
CGGTTGCCTCCGGTGGTAATGGCGACTCTGTCCAGTACTGTAAGACCCGAGCCAGAAATATTGTCTCTATGTGACATCAGGGGTCGGAACCACAGGGTTCGTTGGATATGACCCGAATTTGCACACGGTGATTGTCTCCCACCAAGGCGCTATCGTCTCCTTGATGTGGGTTGTTGCCTCCTCTGGTTGCAAGAGACCATATACTGATGCATGTTCGACAGTTTGCCCCTCATCACGGATGCCGATTTCTTCCTGACCAGCCTAGATTCGACACTGTTCCCTGGTATCAGCTCGAACATCAAAGTTCACAACGGCTTCAGGGACGCTCAAGCGAGGTGGATGCATTTTTCCGTGTGTTGCTATACCGTGTTCATGACTCCAACAGCACTGCCACGGATGTCCTTGCAGCCGTCAAATCTGCGATGTCTACCTACCGCACCACGTCGGTCACTATGGTTGGCCACTCTCTTGGTGCGATACAATTCTCATTTTGTAGTGTTATATATTGTGCTCACCAGACTCAACGCAGGCGCCGCTATCGCTTTACTTGATTCCGTATATCTCCCCTTGTGGCTCCCTAAGGGAACGACGTTCCGGACTATCGGTTATGGCCTCCCACGTGTACGCCAGCTCCACTATTTCCCGCTGTTCAGTTAAAATATTTGTTCCGAACAGGTTGGGAACCAAGACTTTGCCAATCATATTGACGCGAATGTCCATCTCACACACATCAACAACGAAGAAGACTTGATCCCCATCTGCCCTGGTATGTTCCTGGACTTCGTGCACCCATCAGGTGAAGTGCATATTCAGGACTCTGGTGAATGGGCTGCCTGTCCTGGTTAGTATACTGATCGTACCGTATCAGGGTAAGATGCTGAGTGGATGGGCTTTAGGACAAGACAACCCAAGCACTCAGTGCATTGTTGGTGATGTACCTCAAGTCGTGGATGGCACGTATTGATTTCAATATTTGTTGTTTGGTTTTGCTAAAGAGTCGTATAGGTAATCTGAATGATCACCTTGGACCTTATAATGGCGTCGAGATGGTCTGCTAAGCTACTAGTCCACATGTAATGCTTGCGTGGTAGCACTGCATACGAACGGCTATGTAGATCGGTTAGACCAAACACGTTCTAGGAGCACGTGTGGCCTACTTCACCTGCTTGTCGAAGAGGGTAATTTTACTAACACCTATCTGCCTTCCCATCCCCACCACGGATCAAGACTAGGTTGTGGTCTTCGCGCACAAAGATATCTCGATCGCTGTCATTGTCTGCAGAGTGTTTGACTATATACATAATGACAGTTCAACAACCTCGGTCTGTTGAAATTGTGCATATATATTTGCGCGGTACCTTGCCTTTGATACATTCATGCACTCTGATACGCGGCATTTGCAACGAGAACTCCAAGATTATCGAAGGCTAAATGATCATGAACTACTGAGATCTATTCTAGTTTTGTGAGATCTGAGTCAGTCTTCATCTCCACGGGGCAAAACTCCTTGATACTAAACGAGACACGACGCCACTGCAATGTGAACATATTAAACCATCGTGGCATTCATAACTGAAAACACCTACCCAGTATAAAGTAAGTCGATCATGCTCTAAGAATAATCCGCAAAAGTGATGCGACGGGAAAGGCGTACGGCAGATGGCAGTGGCGTATCGATGATTTGAAATAATTTCGCTATCCAAGCACGATTGAACCACCAGGCTTGCAAATGAGAGGGCTTTGTGAAATGCAGTCATAAGTGTTTTGCGCACATGCACGAACTCGCTTATTGAAGTCCCAGATGTGAACATAGAAGCAACCTCGGGTGGAGAGTGCGAGTCCTTTCTGTTTTTTGTCCAGATTCAGGGGTACGATCTAGATGAAGAGCACGGGCCGGCTTGCTACCGAACACGCTGAGTGCGTGACTGGGATGAAACGAAAAGCAGAACGTGTACTGGGGTTCCCAGTCCGACCAGGGAATCTCGAGAGGTGTATTGGAATGTATAACCTACTCTGAGAAGATGGCCATGTCGATGACAAAAAAATACGGGCGATTCACGAGAACTAACCGTTAAAAGCAAAATTTGCGACTCCAGAGAGCACGTAGGTGGGCATGAGGTCTGGGCGAGCCGTTGCACCGCGAAATGATGGGAAGCTAAGAAGGGCGCAGGCAGGTGAAGAAACAGAAAGGAATGGTATTACATGACTGGGCGGAGGTGAGCCGTCGGGTTTTTGTAATGTGTACAATGTTAAAAAGGCATTCCGAGCTTATGGTAACATGTTCGTCAACTAGATGGAAACTTGCCTGCCCACCCCGTTGACATACTAGGAAGATACTGCTTATACTGAATAGTAAAGTTTTTGAGGGTAGATAGTCCTTACAATGTTCGCAAGTCCTTTCTCCAATCTATCACATGTATGCACATGCTGCACACAACCTGCCTCTCTGCCTCGCCACCGATTGCAGGCCGTCCCAAGAAATTAATATTACAGAAACCGGGTGCATCAAAGTTATGTTTGCACTTCTAAGAAAGCGCACGAGTAGTTCGGATGCGGAAACTGGGACGAAGCCGCCAGAATCTCCATCCAAAAGACACGACCTTCAGGTCGCTCGACACTGTTGATCCAGACAGGATCAGACATGGAGCCTCTTACGACCACGACATCCTGCAGAGGATCGACGACGAATAACCTCGGGTGCGGTTGCCGCAAGGGCAAGCTTTTTGTACGTCGGGGAAAAGTTGTTGGTGTTAACCGAATGAAAAAAATATAATAGCTGCGCCCACATCCAAACCCTATGTGTTGCATCCGAGGGAGGGCCAGTATCGTCAGACCTCCACACAAGGACGCGAATTTCTTGAGGGAGCACATCGTTCTTTGAAAATCGATATAATCCAGATCCAGGGAAGTGTTCTCTGTCAAGCCCTGAGCATGAAGCTCGCTGCTCGGGGTTGTATTGAACGTGGACAGCAACTATCCTCGTTCTATTGGGGTCTGCTTACGGAAGACTACTAGTGTAAATCGGAAGTTAATCTAAAATATGGAACCATAAAAAATAACTATGTAATAGAAATGAAGCTAACTTAGGTGAGTGTCACGAAAACTTTCTGAAATGTTGAGATACGGTAACGACCGCGCCAAACTAGAAAATAACAAACCAGTGCGCAACTTGAAATGTCCCGACTAGGGGTAAGGGGAAATAAAAATGTGACATATCCGCTCTGCAGGAAGCGATAAGAATTCAACAAGCATCTAGACGAGCATGTCAACGAAGTTCAACTTGAAACTTTAGCTTATGTAAGGCTTCAAGTGTACTTGGTTCAGGGCTCTACTAGTAGCACGACCACGTGCCCAGTGTGGACTGATCACTTTGTCGAGTCTCGGTTGCAACATCCAAACATTCACTACTAAGATGTCATCCATCGTAAAACTATTCGTCATATCTCCAGACACCCGCTCCGAGCGTCGCTTGGATCTCCACACGACAATCGAGCAGCTCAAGGTTTCGTAGTCCATCCATCGTACCCATCTTGCCAGGAGAACTAAAAATCACCCTCGTATATCATCATCGTGCGCCCAATCGCTTGCACGCGCACCTCGCAGGCCAAACTCGAGCTCATCACCGGTATCCCCATACAGAACCAGAAGTTATCGCTGCATAACAGCGAGGACGATTCTCAGATCGTCGCGCATCTGGATGATGGCACGAAACAGCTCGGGTATTACGGTGTCAGAGATTTCCAGGCGCTCAAGGTATCATCTGCTACCGTGTTCTTCCATAATTCATCGCTAATTGTGCATAGGTCGCAGACACGAACCCTTCGACGTCGTTTACTGGTCAGCTCTCCGATGTGTCGCAAGTGGAAAAGTTCGAAATCAGTGACGACGCATATGCGCAACGAACGGGTAATCATCCGTCCTCCATTCTACCGTGCCTATTGGACCTGACTCTCATGATTTTAAAGACTCAGTTTTGGCTTATAAGCAAAGGCATAAAGTAGGGCGCTTTGCGCCGCCTTCAGCTGAACCCACACCTGCTGAACCTACTGTGAACATCCCCATTGGGTCGCGCTGCGAAGTGGAATCAACAGAGCCAGGCCTGCACAAGCGCGGTACTGTTCGGTTTGTGGGTCAGACGAAATTTTCCACTGGCCTGTGGGTCGGGGTTGAGTTTGATGAGCCGATGGGCAAGAATGATGGCTCGTGAGTTTTGAACCTGCGCGCTATCGCCTAATACTCACTCGGATATTCAGCGTCCAAGGAGTGCAGTATTTTACCTGTCGTCCAAACTATGGGATTTTCACCCGCCCCGCAAAGGTTGCAGTCGGCGACTTCCCTGTGGAAGAGATCGATTTCGATGACGAAGAGATTTGATGAGTCTTTTGAAATTGGAATACAACTCAAGATACGGATCACTCTGGCACCAAGTTTTGACAAGTATTACACCCTGTATGGCGAAACTCTACGCATACGGTCCATCTAACAGCTCATATAATCGCGCCCCGGTGTAACCACGGGAACCCCACATTTAATAGAAAGTAAATTTTAATCCACGATACTAAGCTCTCTCAGGCGTGTCTTTGCAAATTCGTCCTTGTATGTATTCCATATCCTGCACGCCATGAGCTCGAAACACGAACAAGGGTGTTGAACACGCACCTAGTCAATTCCTCGATGTATTTTTGTTGTACTCGTTCGATTTCCTCCAACGGCGGTTTTTCGCAGCGTTGAACATGGATTGGTCGTCCAACTGTTTAACGGTTGGACATACTTTACAAGGTACTGAGTTAGAGATTACTCACTGACTGATACAATCCGTCTTCGGTACGGCATGAGGCCCAAGTTATCTGTAGCTGATGTAAAAGCAAAACTCCAATGAACACAAGTTTTTTACTCACAATTCAATAGACCACGTCCATGAAAGAGCGGAAGTGTGAACCCAAACATGTTCTGAAATTTCTTCTGTAGAGCATATATTGTGGTGCCCTTCTCGTTCGGCATTTGGTTGTATATCTGATGAACAAACGCTATAGACAATGCACAGTATTAAAAGAGCGTCGTCACTTACATCATTCTCGCCAAACGAGAACACGGGAACTAGGTCGGCGCTGAAGAGATGCGATGCATTGATATCGTATTTTCAGACCTGACATTGCACATCGACTCACCCATGCTGGATGGCAACCTTGATAAACCCCAATCTATGATTGGTTTATCATGTGCCAGTTTCGTGATATTGCAGAGACATGAAGACTTACCGGCGCTTCAATGTTAGATCGGCTGTACCAGGTCTCGCGCTTAAACTCTCAGCGGCGCCTCCAACTACAATGGTAATTGCCTGACCTGCGCCTCTCGAGAGGATATTCGAGCAAGACTGTCTCGAGACGCTGCTGATCCCAAGAGCCAAGATAAGTTCGCGATACAAAGGAACGTGGAAGTTATTAGTGAGCGTGAGTAAGTGTGGTTTGATACCCGGGAAAGCTTTGGAGAAGCCGGTTGCTGATAGGAGATATATGAGACGGCAACGTCGCTGGAAAGAGAAATACTCGCCTTCCGTGGCGAATGTGGCAAGTGCGCCCCTTTGGAATGGTAAGAATGAAACTAAGACGCAGAAGAGAGAATACCGCCTTACATGCCAATTATGCCTATTGAAGTAACATGAGTGGTGTTAATGCTGAAGGTAAATAAGACTACCATGAGGATGGTATCCGAACACATATGGTCGGTCAGCGGGTAGGTCGCATTCCTGCATATACATGATTGAATATCATAGGGTGCTAAATAGCTCAAATCATCCGCCGTACCTTCTGGAGCCTTGAGAGCCATATATGGTCGCTTGAACACTCGGACCCATGAAACACGAAGAACCACTCACGACGCAGGGTAATATTCTGCAAAATATTGCCAGATCTTCAGTGACCGGAACCATGGAGAGAGTCGGCTGCCGTATGCTGGACTCGTGTCAACGCAGAAGATCCATATGAGGTACACGACCAAGAATGGCCAGAGCGCCGGTATGGAGCTTTGATGGGTTCGTTCATTTTCAGTGAGTATACGACATAACAAGTGGATTGCAGCACGTACCAGAGCACTAGGAAGACAAAGCAGGACATCACTATCACCACCGACCACACGGCAACAACCATCATTTGCAGTCTCCTCTTCCGAGGTATCTTTGTTGGCACATAGCTGGGTAGCACAAGTCGAGTCGTTGGAGTAATGCAGTCAGTAAAATAGTAGAGGTGGGTTAGGTGAGACGCACTCGATGCTGGCGTGAAGGGCAACGACAGGACGTAAAGGTGAATTCGAAGTGAACTGGGACAATCGCTCCCTAAGAGAAGATGCAGAAATATTTCTGGAGAGGACAGTCAGACTGTGACCTCTGTCCATCCGAGCTAGTTGTTGCTGCGGGCGGCTGAAATGAGTTTCGTTCTGCAGTCGCAGTTGCACTGTGATTATAAGTAAGTTGGATTCAGATGGAGATGCGCGCAACTGCTTCCGTGACTTCTTATTGCCGGCCACGTGCCTAGATAAGGTTACCCAATCTGCTTGTTTTCTTACGCCTCCCCGTCCCTATCTTCAGTTTCCACTCCACAACCCTGCAACAAAAGAAAATCTAGACGTCCGAAGCACTCCATATTGATCTCAGAGTACTCCAGAGAGTTCTAGATTTTTAATCCGCTCTCAAAGACCGTCAAAGGTTGTCATTGGTTACCTCCCATGGAAAATCGAACCGTCGACAGAAATTTAATTTCTCTCAGAAAAAAAGGTGACGAGGTGTAGGTGAATCTATGTCCGCAAAACTCTCAAGAAGGGTGTCCTTCAAACAGTGAATCAAGATATCTACAACCATGCATATAACAGCCCGAATGATCTAGCTTCTCGAGACGAAGAATCTGCCTAATGTTCTGCGGTTTGTGGCGCGGTCGTTGAGATAACGGCAGGCCTGCTCGAATCGGTCGCCACAATCGTTGAACTAGAGGAAAAACTGTTCGCATTGGTTTCTGCCGCAATCGTTGAGCTAGCGGAAGAACTGCTCGCATCCATGTCTGGCGGGATTGGTAGGCTGCTGACGGTAAAAATTCCGGAACATGCGATGGCGATGGGGACGATGATTACGAGGCTGGTGACAACCACCACAGTGACGATGACAAGTGCGATGTATACAGAGGAATCAGAAGGGGTAGTAGACGGGGACGGTCTCGCCGGGGTGACGTTGAAATCGAGTGCACTACGCGAGGCAGACATCATTTTTGTGCTGATCAAGCTTGTGGACGACGTAGGAACTGCAAGACTAGCAGGTTGAAGCACAAGCCTCACGTTCTGTGCTTCTGGTGCAAACGAGGGACGGCCCGGGGTGGGACGAGGAGTCTGAGACGCGGGCGTGAAGCTGGTCGTGCGAGAAGCAGATGTTACCATACTGGAGCCCGTGCTGGCAGAGACCGTGCCGCAGGCCGTAGAGTCGAGGTCAAGCGATGCGAGGTGCAGGCTCTGCGCTCCATTCTGAAATGTCACTAAGAATTAGAAGTGCAAAGCATGCTACATACCATGGTGTCGGTAGTCCAGGGGATATCACTGGGGGGATCATGGAGGTCTGCTAGCAAGCACGTGGTCCGTGACGCAGCTCCCATAGGGACTGGAGAGTTATTTCCACCTTCGCTATTGACGAGAGTAGACGAGCGGCGAGGACGAAAAGTAAGAGGGTGTGCGAAGACATTGCGGTGCAAGGAAGATAGTTGACTATCATCACCATGTGCAGGAGCGGTCGGCGAGTTGATTCCACTCGGGTATCTTGCTACAACGTCCACAGGGAAAGGAAGTACGGCAGCGACAGCAACTATAGCATAGATACCTGTGAGAGCGATGAACTGACGTATAAATTTGGGCATGATGATGATATGGATGGAAGAAGAGACGAAGGATACTTGGAACGAACTTGAACGGCTGACAGTTAGCTGACAGGGGCTTTGCCTGCCCTAATTAGTAATCGAAAAGGCAGTCACCGAAGGTCGTCTCGAAAATACATACACCAAAAATCGGCAAAATGCCCAACAGCAAACGCACCGAAAGGTCAAGCAAAAAGGCACGAGTCGTTAGTTCTACTCAAGGTGATCTCCATCTCTCCCAGTCTCCTGCCACCAAGGGCAAGGAGAAAGCAAAGTTATCTACGAAACCCGAAATCACACTCCCCACCTCCTTCAAGATCATCGCTGGCTCCTACGAAAAATTGCTGTACGGTCTCGACGGATCTGTCTCACCCAACGAGGACAACGACGGTTACAAGTTCGAGCTGAAACCCAGCTTCATATTCCCTGCACATGTGTCCTGCATCAAGTCCGTTGCTGCGTCGCCGAATGGCGGAAAATGGCTTGCTACAGGGAGTGCAGATGAGGTTATCAAAGTCTGGGATCTGCGTAGGAAAAAAGAAGTTGGAGGGCTGATGCATCACGAAGGTGCGTCCATGTGCTCTATATATTTGCCTCATACGAATGGTAGCAACAGGATCCATAACGCAACTCCATTTCCCCTCCCGCTCGCATCTCCTCTCTGCGTCAGAAGACGGTTCATTATGTTTGTTCCATGCACGCGATTGGGTCGTTCTTCGCACTCTCAAAGGCCACAAAGGGCGTGTCAATTCTACGGCAGTGCATCCATCCAATAAAGTCGCGTTAAGCGTAGGCAAAGATAATACGCTGCGCATGTGGGATCTCATGCGGGGGAAGGGTTCTGCCAGCACCAAGCTAGGGAAAGGTAGGAGTGTCTTTGGGTATCGTATCCATCGCTGACCTTATGCAGAGGGAGAGGTCGTGCGGTGGTCCACGACAGGTTCGTCGTTCGTCGTGCAGTCCCAAAATACCATAGATCTATTCTCGACCGTAAGCCATTCTCAGACCATTCTCCCAGTCAAAAATTCAGTTTGATCCGATCTAGGACATGGTTCTTCGCCACACCATCACGCATCCATCCCGAGTACACACCGTTCAGTTTAGCAGACGAGTAAACGGCAGTGGAGATTTACTACTTGTTGGCGCAGAAGACAAGAAGTTGTCGATCTACAATATTCCAGATGACCCAGATAAAATACCCACCGTCATTGCTGAAATGATCGGGCACTCCAATCGGTATGTGGTACTATACACCTCTCGGTCACTGTTTTCACTCCATTCTTTCAGCGTAAAAGCAGTAGAAGTCCTCCGTCTTGCACTGCCTCCATCGACCAAGGCAAATGCAACCCTCTCGACTACCATCGTATGCACCGTCTCATCTGACGGTAAAATTCATGTATACGACCTCGCCTCGCTACCCGCCGACCTCGGAATTGCAAGTGAAGCGCTGCAGATTTCACCTGTGGCTGAGTACGATACAAAAGGCACGCGGTTGACGTGCGTAACCATAGCAGAAGGGGAAACTGCCGAGCGTGATTCGAGAGTGAATGGGAAGCGGAAACGGGATGATGAAGACAACGAACAGGACGATGAGGATGAGGCATGGGGATCCGAAACCAAAAATAAAGCATAAAGATAGTGTGAGGCTTGACACAATGTTCACCGTAACCTTATCTCAGCTTCTCTAAACTCGCTCGGTGTTTCTGACGAATAGGTGCACTTTCATCAATATCATGAGCTCCTAATAGTACAATCGACTCTACCCACCTTCAGCCTCAACGTAGCCTCTTCCATCTTTCGCGAATATTCCACCCGATGTAATCCTAAATGACTAGTCGCACGCTGCACGAAAATGGCGGTAGCGCAGCCAAATGGCTTCATTGTGCTTCCTCGTCGATGCATTTATTGAGATATGTCGCATCAACTGAATGAAATACCATCAGTCCAGGAAAGAACAAACAATCCTTCAAGGTACACGGCCCAGTGTCAAGTCCCTTCCTCAAGGTGAATGAATGTATACAGTCGTCAACTGTTCAATGAATCATTTTGTGCATAACGTCATAACAACACAACTTCATGTCCAGTGAAGTACCGTGAATAAATCATACATACATGTAGTTTCCTCTGCACAGGTTTTTTGACTGACATTAGACAAGAAATAATTATGGAATCTTGTCATCTTTTGACGAAAAAATGCAAATTTGGTTATTTGAAATTTGTACGTTGAAGTGTGTAATACTAATGGGTTAAAACGCTACAAAATCAGCTGGAATACGAAGGAGAGACT
>PVYJ01001933.1:0-10878 GCA_002995095.1 Rhizopogon sp. AM-2018a | reverse complement strand
TGCTGAATAGTCTCTCGCAAAATCGCGATGGACAGTTGGTCAGCCGTGGCAGGGTCGCAGTCAAGGATGTGCGTCGCAAAGAACATAACGTTTCCGAGAATAGTGGCACTGAGCTCATCACGGAGTTTCGGCGTCAATGGCAGAGGTGACACACCAAGGTCTTCAAGATGTGATCCTGATGAATCTGACATTGGCGAGACCATTCTGTTGGCGTCAATGGTGGAAATGATTAAAATGAAGGGATCGATTAGATCGGTTCGATGCGCACGCTGCCTTTATAGTGACTGTTTCTCTATTGCGTCACATTTCTTCAAGCTTTCCCGTCGCGGGACACGATGAGGGGGAACGCTGACAAAGCGCTTGAACGGATCACGTGAGCTGTTCAATTTTCATCCGCCGTTTTAGATACTTACATAATTGGATAGCATCGTTTTCACGCTTTGGGAGAGAAATCTATTGGTGCTCGTGACAACTGTCCCCGTTGTCTCCAAGACCGCCCGAATATCCTTTGTAAGACCTCACTTACTTGTCCGGGCAGTCAAGTTACAATCAATTTGTCCCCCCCACCGACGAGGCGGCCGTGTTCGGATTCTGACGGCGGCGGCACCTCTCAGTCTTTTATGAATCAAACATTTGTATTATTAGGAAGAGAGGGAGAGATGGGGACACGAAGACACAGGCAAAGTGCAAGTGTAAAGGACGGTAAATAGTAAGGAGGCAACCATGGAAGATACAAAGCGGAACATAGCAGAGAGATCCGGAAACGCGTGTGGACTATAGCTGACACTCAGCCATTCCTCGTTGTTGTAGGTGAGGATCCGGTCGCGGGGAGTGGATGCATCAACAACAAAGTCCTTGAACAGTCAGAAAAGGGTGGGGGCGGCACCGTCATCACGAATCTCTGTGCGTGAGTACAGCAGCTTCGAGAACGCTTCCATTTCAAGCAGGTCCATCTTCTCCTGGTGTGGAGAGGAACACGTGAGGATGGAATGTGCGTCCCTCGGAGAAGAATTCAATGTTTTTGACACTGGAAAACATCACTTTCAGTGTTCTGGACACTGAAATCTCCGTGGCTCACCGTCTAGTTCAGCCGTCAATTAATTCTAAGATATCAAAATATTGAAAGTCAGTGTTTTTACTTCCCAGTGTTGAGGAGCCCGCGGCGTCAAGTTTGACTGACAACCGAAAAAGGCAAAATTATTTATCAAGGGACGATGTTGCCCAATAATTTTCTGGTCATGCTCGTCGGTTTTCGTTGTTTGTCACCACCAGTGATAACGAACGGTTCGTCATCGCCATCGCCGTCACGAACGGATCTGCTGTTCATTCCGAAGCTGGTGTTCGCAACGTTGCATGCCCCGACGTGAGGCACGGCACGACTACGAACGGGATACGAACAAGTCCATGAACCAAGGTCCTGCCAACGTTCAACTCGGAGTAATCTAGCACTATGGCAGACCTTTCACCCGGCTTCTCGATGATAACCCCGCGTACATCACGTTCGTCGATGTCGAGCAACATTCAACCCCTCCCCCTCATGCGCCGTACATCCGAGAGCAGCGCCCACCCTTCTTCTGGCTCAACGTCAATGCCATCTATACCATCGACCATTCCATCCTTTCGCGCCATTCGCAATTTTCTCCCCTTTGGTCCCAGCAAGCCATCGTCCCAAGCTCAACCACCCACACAAATAAAACATCCATTCCACTTTGCCTCTCTCCGCCGCTCCAGCGACCGCAAGCCTTCCTCTTCCTCTGTCCGTGACTATCAACTCGACCACGACCACGATAATCACCCTGTCATATCTATTACGCATCTCGAGTCTGAAGAATACAAGAGTAACCACGACCTTGCTCGTGCTGCTTCTGCCTCTGACAGCCTCCTGTCTTCCTCTATCGCTGCCCAGTCGACTGCAGTTCATGAAGAGATGTACAGTTCGTGTTCCTTATCTTCTTCTTAACGTTGTGATTGACACTGACGCTTCTATCGTTAACATTAATAGGCCCTGTACACCCTTGCCCCGCTGACCTTAGTACCATTCTCGAAGCTGATAACTCCGGGATTTCAAAACATATCCCCTCCCCAAGTCCTTCTCCCCCACCTACTTTGCCACGGACTTTCTTTCCCTCCCAAGACACCTTCCTTCCAAAGATGTTCCTCCCTCCATCTCAGGGCACGTCTGTCTCTTCAAAGGACTCCCCAAAGGATACCTTCTCTCCTTCCACAACATATTCTCAAACCTCTTGTGATCCCTCACCCAGCACCTCCAATCTCGATCTCTCTCTGTCCAAATTATCCGCCGAACTCCATGGTGCGCTATCTCCCACTACTGCCGATGGATGGTTAAGTGCTGTCGTTGTCGAAGATGCAGACTTGCCGTTGCCACCTTTGCCAGATGAAGGGTCCGACAACAAGGATAAGGCTATAGGCCTCCCCAAGACCTCAGACCCAGATGCAACTTTTGACTTCAGTGCACTCGACCCCGACCTGGCCGAGCTACTCAGCCCACATCACAGTAAGGGTAAAGGGCGATCAGCGGGAGCAAATGGGTTGAGTCCTGTGTCATATGGAGTTGGAGCAATCCCTACAACACCCAGTCCTGGCTTACAACCCAAGTCTTCAGTCGAACGATCTACTACACCTTTGTCGCTAGTATCCCAGTCCATTGACCTGCCATCACGAACACCTTCATCCCCGATCGCACGAATACCAACCGTTTCTCAGCCTACGACCCCGTTGCCCTCAGATGCACTATCCACTGGCTCCAGATTACCACGAGGAGCAGTCCGCTCTCCAGAGCCCACACCGACCTCTCTCTCACGCCCCTCTCTAACAGCCCGTCGTACGCCGTCACATTTGCCAAGGCTCATGCGGAGCGTCACTTCTACCACTCCTTCAACACCAGCAGTCACACCAGGGACATGTGCAGAAACAAGCGCAAGAGTGCAAAGGCGTCAACTTCACTCACCTCTCTCGGCTGGGTTGGTCTCAGCGGACGTGGTAGTACAATCTCCATCATGTACTGCCAGGATGAGGACGTCTTCGGATAAGGGTGTGCCTCGCCCCCCAATGGACACTAGCCTCTCCCCTCGCCCTTCGACTGACACTGGGACGAGGAATGCTTGCATTGAATCGCCTGTGGTGAAGGTTTTCATGCACGCGATAGTTTTCTAAAACTTACAAGATAATTTGTAGCAGAAACAACACCCGACAACGCAAGGACATGTCTCCTCGCCGAGTGGTAGATTTACGCCCACCGGAAGGGCTACGCCTTCCGTGCCCTGTATTACTACAACCCTTGTACCTGATTTTACTCCCCCGTCATCCACCACTTCCTCCGCCATGCTCACAACCTCACCCTCTGCTATTACCAACGCACATCCAACGACTCCCACATCTAAGCCTTCCTTGACTACAAGCACACCTCACGACCCCACCCACCTCCGTCGCCGTCGCCATCCTCACCTCTTTTTCAACCGGAGGAGAAGCTTCAGTGTCGATGAGCCCTCCTCATCCGCTCATGCAGAGAGGCCAGGATCCAGCGCGAGGAGTCAGCTCAATGGAGCTAGTAGGTATGGGCTTGGCGTGAGGAATGGAGACCAGATGTCGGGAGCAAGGTGCGCTGAGGATGTGGAAACTCAGAAAGCAGGAGGTAGAAACAACTTTAATCCCGGAGAAAACAGACTTGCGTCCTCCCCACTCACCCGTGGTATGCTGACGCCACTCACTCGCGGGCCTGGACCGCCCACCATGGAATGGCTCGGTCCGAGGACTGCTAAAGCTTTTGCTGCTGCTGGGTTGTTCGATGGGGAACGGGAAGGGTCTGGTGCAAGATCTGGCCGACAGAGGGCGGGATCTGTCAGTCGATTCGACCATGAGCATGAGCATGAGCGAGAAGGAGCAATTTCAGTACTAAGTCGGTATGACTGCGAACGGGAAGGTGCGACTTCGGTGATGAGCCGGTTCGATCGTGATCGTGAACCACCTGTCGGTCGTTATGACAGAGATCGTGACAATTCGACCATCCACCGCTATGCCACCTTGCGGGACCATGCCCCATCGCGTGCGGCGTTTTCAGAAGCCGCGAGCACGTCTTCGTTCGGCACGAGGAGCGCGTATACAGCTGGGAACAATGGTGCGGGATGGAGCCCGAGTCCGACGTTCTCGAGCACCCCAAGGACTGCATTTTCGGGGAGCACAGCTCCTACGAGTGTGAGTAGCGGTATCGGGTCGGGCATCGGTACTGGAGCCGGAGTTGGGGCGATGGCAGCCAACGGCACAGGCTCCAATGGGGCTTTCCGAATCCTTCAAGAAAAGCACTCCATTGAGACCTCTGCACTCTTGAGCGCCCTCGCAGACTCCCAGGAGACATGCAGGAAACTGAGGGAGGAGAATGAAGTATTAAGGGAGAGACTAAGGGAGCTAGAAGCGGTGGTGAATCATGACAGGGAGGACGCGACCTTAGGGCGAGATGGCCCGGATGAGGAAGATGCATTCGAGAAAACACACAATTGTGACCAAGACATCGACCGCTTTACGCACCAGCACCTTACTTCTCTACGCGTCTCCCCTACCCACCAATCCCGAACACTCACTCCCATTCCCTGCAGGCCTCACATCCAACGTTCGCACTCGCATCTCCCCCAGCATACCAGACACCATAGTGTATCCGCTAAGGCGTCCTTCGATTTCACGTTCCGACGTTCCCCCTCCCCGTCGCGGTTTACAGAGTCTCGCGATCCTTCCCCGCAGAAGAGACAGCCCCAGCCTCCGTCTCCACTGTCCATCCAGCCTCCTCCCTCCCCGCAGAAAAGACAAATCCAGAAGCAAAGGCGCGCAAGCACAACCTCGAGCTTGTTCCCCGCTCCACCTCCTGAAATGTCTATGTTGATGCTGGAGGATGTGGGGTTCGCAGCAAGTGAGTCTCCACCTTCTCCAGGTATTTCCTCCTTTGCTGGTGGTAAAAAATTGGGACATAAACATTCGTATTCACATTCCATGATCCCTCACTCGCATTCCTTCTATGCCAATCAATCCGGAACATTTACCTCCTTCGCCTCGACGGGCATTGTAGTCCCGAGCCCGAGCACCGCGACGTTCTCAATGACAGAAGTTCCTGGGTCCCCGCATAGTCTACAATTGCGCCCCGAACACGAGCTGCACCTTGGGGATATGACGAGTTTGAGTCTGTATGCTATGAGCGATGGTGACGGAGAGGAGATGGAAGATGGGCGGAAGGATGGGGTATGAATTATGTTTCTTTGTCAGCGAACCACAGATGGTTACCTGCTGATATCTATGCTCCGTATGTGCTATGCTCCAGAGTCATTGTCGTTCGTTTGTCCATACTCTGTCGTATGTCTTGGCTCTTTCCTTGCTTCACTTTATCTTCGTCTTTTTTTTGCTTTGCATTTGCTTCCGCTTTCGTGTATTGCTCATTGGATTCCACCTTCACTTTTTACCCCGATATCGCATCGTAGTATAT
Source organism: Rhizopogon sp. AM-2018a (assembly GCA_002995095.1). Classification (NCBI taxonomy): domain Eukaryota; kingdom Fungi; phylum Basidiomycota; class Agaricomycetes; order Boletales; family Rhizopogonaceae; genus Rhizopogon; species Rhizopogon sp. AM-2018a. The sequence goes on along the minus strand of PVYJ01001933.1, from coordinate 5,393 downwards.
ACCCTTCGTCGTTATGCCGGATCGCCATCATTGTAGATATTATAGATATCCTTCATCACTTGATAACCAGATACTGAATCCTCTCGTTCTCGCATTGCAGTCCGACGTGATATCTGCAGCGGCCGTTTGTTATTGCGCGTTTCGGTGAATGAGAAGCTTCCGTCATGCACGCTTTGGTTGCTAGTGCTTGTGCGTTGTTCACGCGTTCACCCTTGTTTTTGCGCGCCGTACAGCAGATATGCTCATAATGCATAATAAAAATAACGAATGACAGGAATATTGATGTCTATGCTATGAGCAAGCCTATTGTTTACTTTATGTTCTTGAGTAGCCAGTCATTAATTTATCGCCAAATTTGATTTCATGCTTTGAAGTTTGCTAGTATAAGTATAGATTTTTGATATTGCCAAAGCTCTTGCTTCAAAACGCGCAAGCACTAGCAACCAAAGATGACGGAAGCCTCATTCACCGAAACGCGCAGCATGCAGAACCGTGCAATGTGCAATAATAAATTTGCAGATATCACGTCATAGTAGTTATCATGCTCACCACGTTCCGGATCTCACAGTGATATCATTATTCACCGCCATGAAGCCCGACATCAGAACTTGACAATAAAAATAAACGAGGAATGCGTTCCTGCACTACTGCACACCTCCTGGACGGTGGGTCCTTACAATTGTCATCCCTCGACCGCGTGATTTTTGAATCGGCTCCCTAGACCGATCTTGGGTCTCAAATAAAACTTCCATACGGGTGTATACCTATTTTTAGTTTCTTGGGTCCAGTACAGAATTCTGAAGAGTATTCCTGCGCAGTCAATCGCAAACGCTCTCCAAGTCGCCCGCTGGTGTGGGTGATTTGAGTAATTTATTGCATCCAGACATCAGGAAACTCGAAGTTGTTTTATGTTGAGAATTAGCGTGGGTGTGTCTGGGACGAGAATGGTGAGTGAGTGGCGGCGCCGCATGATATTATGCGGTGTCCCCCGCTGGAGTTTCCCAGTGAGGAGACCAACCATATAAAGCGCGGAGTTCACCGACTGATGTATATCAACGGTGACTGATCAGACGTATAGGGGAAATCGCTGCTTTGCGACTATCACGGTGTGAGGTGACGGTCTCCAAAGAATGGCGATTGCATGGGCATCATTCGTAAGAATAGCATAAGAATACCGACACCAATTCCATCACTGGCTTCTTGTCAAATAGTTAAGAGACAAAAAAACATACCGTAAAATTTGGGACGGTTGGAGGAAGAATGGCTTGAACCAAGATATTAATTATATGGAAACCAACTAGCGTGAACGATGAGATTCATGAAAAGCGCAGCCACATTTTTCTGAGAAAGGTAAGGCTCGTATCACTTAGCTAAAATTGTCCACACCGTCGAAAGCTTTCCTGGATTGACTTTGCCTCGCTGCCTGTGCTTATGGGACGACATACAACAGCTTCCCTGCCCAAAGTAACCCAGCAATAGATGAATAGCATGTCACGATACTAATCGTGGACTTACTTAGTCTGAGCTACGCACCCGGAGTGCCATGCAGTAAATGTCTGCTGAATTAGGCAATTATCTGTGGTGTACGTTTCAGAGGAACCGCCGCCGATTTATCAATCTATATGTGAATTCAATGTGCTGAAGCATTATCGTCGTTTCATCAAGGACGGTATCTATAAATCGTATGTGTAATGATATATCAAATATCAATGTGCCGCGAAACGTGAATTTTTCCGCAAGCGCGCGCCAATCCGATAAAATATGAAACTGTGGACGACATTGAGCGGCACATACAACCTGATGATTGTTTGACCTACGGTAATGGAGCCATGATTGTCGCGAGGCTAGCTAGAAGAGCCGTGGCGCCGACAGTCCCCAGTCTGTCATACATTGCTCCCGCAAACAACGGAAATGCAGCTGCGAATGCTGATCGCAATGCGCTATTACTTGCCAGTGCAGATGCAGCGATTGGGCGGTATGCAGTGACAAGGTATGTGAATGTTGACGTAAAAACAAAATATATCCCGGAGCCGAAAGGTATAGAAGCGATGACTGGAGCGATCCAATGAACTTGAGGATATGTAGTGAATGCGAGCCAGAATAGACCTGTGGATAGGTTAAGCATTATGTGACCGAGGATCATTAGTTACCGACCCATGGGCACAAGTATAGCTCCCACTTGACCCATAATGAGCCTCGTCTCAGGAGGTGGATCGCCATTGTATTTGGCAGCTTCGCGGGCAAATAGTCTGGAAATGTGAGTTGTCAATACCGAAACGCTTGAAGAAAAAAGTGGACCAACTTATTCCAAAACGGCTGTGTACAAATGGCCGAGAGCATTCCGAGTCCGATCCCAATGAATGTTAGCCCAGTCATTTGCACGTTAAACCCATGGACACCTTCGAAAATGATCGGGAATGCCTGGAATGCAAGGTATAGAATTCCAAGAACAAGTGCATTCCTGGACTGATCAGAACTTACATCGAACGTTGGTGGGTTGCTTTGCGCTTACCAGGAGTCTAAAAGCAGTGCCATTCGGTCGAATAGAAGTAGCTCTAGGGAAGTTCATTATTACTTAAGAAAATAAAGTAATCGAGAACTTACGAAAAGGTGTGTAGCAGCTAATCAGGATAGCAGAAGTAATGCTTCCTTCCCGTCTATCCAAAGGAGCAAAATACTTCGGATCTCCAGTTGACTTCCGCAGTCTGCAAAGTAGAATAATCCATCACGCAAGGATGGCGGAAAGGAGGGCATGTACTCATACCTTCTTGCCTTCTTATTCAAGATCACCGGGACGTACGTCTCAGGAACAAACTAAGACCAATTGATAAGTAAATTCATCAGAAATAAAAACACGCACCATCACCAACATCAAAAATTCTGCGGAGATCCAGCACAGTTGCACGCGATATGTCCATTCCCAGTATAGGTTCTGTCAAAAGATGTCAAATAAGAATCAGCTCAAGGCTAGTCAACGAGTCTGACCTGATTGATGAATCTATGATATGTTGTCTCAGAGGCAAATTGCGCAATGCTTCCGACATATGATGAACGTACCCAGAAATCATGGGACCAACTACAGGTCCGATAAACGGAGACCTTTAGAATGATAGGATCAATCCAAATACACCTTAGGAGTTCAAAAGTAAGCATACATGGTATACACTGCCATCGGACTTGGCACGCGATTCAGCAGGCTATCGAGCAGGTTTGTGCAATCCAAGAGCTTACTTTGCAATAGTCGAATTCGGAAACATATCGCTTACACTACCTCCGGCGACACTCAAAAAGGCCGATCCACAGAACCCAGTAATTAGGCGGAAGATTAAGAAAACCTCTATCATTATATTACAGGTCAATCGTCCATTTCGTGTGCAAATTAACTCACCGACGTTGGGAGCAAACGCCACCGGGAATGTGAAGATGAAGAATAAAGCGTAAGATATTCTGTATACGATATTTCTGCCTGTCCGACTTCGTTGGGGGTATGTCATCGCATGCAAGATCTGGGGCGCACCATACACTTCAGACAATGGGCCAACAAGGAGTGGTCCAGCTCCAAGGCCTGTCACGAATAAACTAATTCCGAGGACGGTTACTTCGCGTGAGACATGAAATGTTTGCGCGGCACCCTGTTCTGTGAACGCAGCCTGTGACATGATCAGTCTCCAACCCAATACGACAGACAAATTGACTTACAATGGAAGAAGCACACGTTACGCATAGAGCAGCAGAGCTGATGACTAGAACAGCAAGCCACCGTCTGAACAGAGACATGTTTTGCGGATCATCCTCCGGCTCAAGGACGACAAGGTGTGGATCTTCAGCATTTTGTGAGGCAGGCATGTCGGCGTCGGTGATTGCAGCATCGTGGGGCTGGCTGAATGACGCTGACTTCCTTGATAATGTCGACATGACTTGGCACTGTACGAGCCTCGATGTTATTCCGTACGACAAGGGCGATGTGCCAGTGGGTAAGGGGATGAAATTGTCGAGGACATTTTGATATATTTAACGCAGCATATTGTGACTAGGCTGGCGGAGTGCTACATTGTTGTAGCGGTGGCCGCCTCGGGATCGTGAAAACCGGCTCACACCGGCAGCGGGTCATAGTAAACAAGGCCTATGAATGACTTCTATCGCCCTTCGTCAACGATCTATTTCACTGGCTAACGTTCCTAGATTTAAAAATCCATGAAATTACCAGGATTGTAAACCACCCACTCAGAAGTTATTCTAAAACGCAATAGATAGAACACGGATATGTAACGGTGCTTACTACTACTGGCGATACTGCTCGCGGCGCGCGCTGGTGGTGCCATGAATGTCGTGAGACCCACACCCGATCACACGAAATTTCCCGCAAATCATAGAACGGCGGCCGTAAAATATAAGTAATTTTGCTGAGGATGTCATATGGCTGTACGTCGTTGGTAGAAGTCGACATAAAGAAGATGCAGGAGATGCATTCCAGCACGTTGTAAACGAAAGCAAAAGTGCAGCAGAGTGAAATGAAATGCGCAGGATTACCGAAGTAAGTATTTGGAAGATAAGGTAAGTAAGCGTCATGCGGATTCTACGAACATCACGTGATAAAACGTTACAATGAACACAAAATGAAGGTTAACTATTTAACAAGAGAACGAAACGATATTCTGTAAATATGACAATTTAAAGTTGAATGCCTTCACGGAAAATATGATATTTTCAGAATAAGGAGAAGTAAAGATGTTGATTAGTTAACTCGATTTCTGTTGTATTTGCCTGCTAGCGGAGTCGAAGCTGACTCCGAACGCAGCACTTCGATGAAGCCGCGAAGCCGAGACTGGACTCATGGTCGACAAACCGCAATGGCGAAAGCGTCGTGCCGCAGGCCTTAATGCATGGTAGGCATCAAAACGACAACGGACAAGCTCAGACTCCAATGCACTAGCAGAAAACAGTGAAAATGTGAGTAACGAAAATTATGAAGCTAAGGGAGCTCACTGGCATGTGGGTTCCAGTTGCACTGGCAGTCGCATTACATGTCACAGATGTCGTGGCTACAAGCTCTGCTGAAGTGCCACACCAGACCTTAAGTGACAAGAATACATTTGTGACTCAATTCTCCGAGGCTCAAAGCAGGATGCAAACACTTCAAGTGTCCAGGCGACGGAACAGCTTGCTGTTGCCATCGACTGATGTACAGCCAACCTGATTTCATGTCCGCCGAATCACGCCTTGAATCCTCTTGTCGTGTGCGAGGTTTTCATGTGATATTTGTGCCGAAATATAACTGCGAGCTCAATTTCATTCAGCAGTGTTGGGGTTTTGCTATGTAAGCGACTTTAGATCAGTCTTCATCAGAGGTAGATCTCGAGCATAATGTTATCACCTCACTTGATGCAGTACCA
>PVYJ01001928.1:18907-29522 GCA_002995095.1 Rhizopogon sp. AM-2018a | reverse complement strand
GAGAACAAGAAGTTCAAGAAAGAACAAGTTATCGAGACACTGCTGGATGTCCGAACTTGGCTAGTCGTACTTGTAACCATGCTGAGTGAGCATTCGCCTCTCTGCCACTCGTGCAAGCCTCAGACTCGTTTCAGCAAATATTCCTGGTGGCGGTCTCACTAACTGTAAGCCACCCATACGTTGATGAGGCTTCTCATTTCATCGTTCGCCTAGTCAGCAACATTATCATAAAAAACTTCGGATACACGTATGGTAATACCTAGGGAGATACGTCTTAATGACTGATGGTTTTCTCTTTAGATCAAAACAGACGCTGATCCTTGCTACCCCTACTGGAATTGTGGCGGTCTTCACTGTGGTGATCTGCGGTTATTACTCCGATAAAAAGGTGACAATTTGCTTACCCGTCTTTGCCAAGGCCACATTCATTGATGAGTATAGGGAGAGCGCATGTTACCAGTAATATTTTCAACTCTCCCAACTCTGTTTGGCGTTGGTAAATCTAGTGTTCGTGTCTAGCTCTCCAGGGAAGGCTGATATTCTTCTAGCGCTGATGATAGGCTTCAACAATACTGGACAAAAAGGAGTATTACTATTTGGTGAGCTTAGAACGACGCAGTTGGTATATTTGTCCAACGGTGGTATGATTTCCAGCATCATACCTCACAGGCACGAATGGAAGCTCATTATCTATCGTTTATGCGTACAATGCCAGTAACACCAGTGGCTACACCAAAAAGGTCGGCCATACATATCCTTATCCATGGCCATCGGCATCGGTTGACATCGTCCAATAGCTCACTATAAACGCGCTCACCATGACCTTTTTCTGCATTGGAAATATCCTTGGCACTGAGATTTTTCAGCCCAAAGATGCACCAGCGTATATTCCTGGCAAGACTGCCATCGTCATTCTGCTGACTACGCAGATCGGAGTAGCGTACCTTCTGCGCCATATCAATGTCAAGTTAAACATTCAACGACGAGCGAAGATAGAACAGCTTAAGAGGGAGAATGGTTGGACGAATGACGACGTGCAGAAAGAAAAGGATCGTCGTGCATTTGCCGACATGACAGACAAGGAGTAAGTGATTAACCAGCGAGAGTGCATTCGGGCTGAGTGTTCTTGTAGGAACATATTCTTCCAGTATGTAAATTGATGGCGCCATCTGTGTACCAAATGATCCTGGACTTTGAATATCATATATGCGGATGCTGTTAAGTGGCGGCACTAGCATTATACAGTAACACAGAGTCATTTTAAGGAATCATTCAAGTTCTAGTAGGGTGCGAGAGCCGGTCCACCGTCCGTGGCTGGTCTTTGTGGCGGATCTCGAAGTTTCAAACTTGGGCTGCTCCCAGGCATACACGGTACTGTCCAGTCCTACTCAAGTCATCACAAAATTCATCTCGCCGCCATCATGGTTAACAGGAACAACTCATCTGCCTTGCCAAAGCCTTACCGAGCAGTCCGCTATATGACTCCTCCAGAGCGGGACGATAATTTCCGTGCTACAGTAGTTTCTATTGATATCGGTACTGTCAACGCAAAACGGAAGGATCTCCGCCTACCGTGTTCCCAGTGTCATATAACCTTGGAGAAGCTTCATAGATGTTCAAAGGTGCTGGTTGTCAAATATCTGAATAATGTCGTGGATGCTTATGAAGATTACTTTTGCACCTGGTACTATTCAAAGGAGTTGAGATTTGCAACTGTGATTCCGCTGTGATAGTGAAGAGCTGACATTGCATGTCTTTTCGATGTGTAGTGCCAAAAGAAACATTGGCGAGTACTCTATGCAAGGTCCCCTCTTTCCCAAGTCGCGGGTACCTGCATGGTGTGACGCTCGAACAAGGGGCAATGTAAAAGGTTTCGCTAAATATCCTGTCGAAATCTTAGAGTTCGTCAAATGTGCAGATAAGGAGGCCTGCTTTATACGCGCTGAATTGCCCATTCAACCTGAACACGTTGATCTCGCGAGGAAGCACCTTTCCTTCAAGTTTGACTCTGCTCTCACAGGCATTCAGGTGCGAGATGACAGAGCAACACAAGGACGTTATTCGCGCTGCAGTTCACAAAGAGAACATACTTCCCGTGCGTCTTCTCAATGAAAAGATGAAAAGAGAGCACATCTATGCTATCATAGCGACATTCGTCTGAGAAGTGTGCGCTGCAAGGTGATTTCTCTCAAGTCTTTACTTAGACTGACGGTCAGGAGAATAGCTGGACCTCATTTGGAGGCGACGTGTCTGCGACTCTGACGCTGAGAAACTGTCTCATTAGATTCTTTCTCTTGTTTATTTGAGACCGCAATTTTGGAACTACGACCGAGATAAAGCATGTAATTTGACCCGTGAAATACCTTAATATTTTCTGCGCCCAAGTTTTCTTTGTATTCTCGTTTTACCCGCGTATTCTCTTGCAAGGCCACCTCGAACACAAGCTCGCATGGTATCTGCGAGAGAAACTCGTGAAGCTCCTCAACAAGTTGGCAGTTAGAGATGTTGTAAATCTGAACGTGGGGCTCTGCGGAGTAATGCAAATGAAGACGATCAGTGTATGCGTGCATGAACGCCTTCACATCTGACTGATCACTGAAGACCAGTATTAGACTATGACAGCCAGGGGGCATGTGATAGTTACGCGGCAAGCCCCCAGATGTGGAGATTTGTTCTTTCTCTCCCCGGGGCTATTATCCACGGAGAACACAGGGGGAGCATCAGCAGGTATGAAAGATGTATCGGTATCTTCACCCCGGTTAACAATGTTGCGATATTCAGAGGCGCATAAGATGCAGCAACAATTGGGGAGAACTGCAGGTCCGAGTCTTCAAATAGATTGTATAATCCATCAGCGCTGCCATGTCGTTCTCTCTCATGTTTGAGAGTCAAGTGCTCCTGGGCGACGCGAGGAAGGGAAACCTCCGAAGAAAAATGTCCGTCTCCGCCAAAGCGGCCAAATTAGTATTGTAGAGTCTGAAAAGGTCTCGATTGCTCAAGGAGCCTCTCCTCCTCTCACAGCTTTATTGGGTCACTCCATGGCACGGTGTTCAAGTTGTTGATACGAGCCACACGTGTCGTCCGCCTCCAGCGCCGAGGAATATTTTGCGGTCTTTAACGACATTCCCTGCATTACCATAATCATGCAAGAGAGTGCGCCCAGCATCCTCTGTCTACAGAGCGAGGAATCCTTGCATTCCTTTCGGATGTTGCCTGTCGAAAATTTCGACTTCAAAGTTAAGAAGAGTGCTGGTGTGGAATGAAGGCGTATGAAGTATCTTGGCGAACTCAATTGTCAAATCCTCTCGGGTGATAGCGAAAGCGATGTTGCGCATGTAAATCTCCATCTAGCTAGTTCATTACCAAGATGGTTTTGGATTCATAAAAGGGACACTCACATTTTGTGACTGGACCGGTACCAGCGATGAATGCGATTGCATGGCTTACTTAGAAGATGTGCTGGGTTTTGATAATAGATTAGCGCGCTATGTAGATGATCGATAATCAGAGGATAGATAACCTCCAATACATGTGAAATCGTAGGCTGCTCACCAGTCTAGGCATGAGATCAAGATAATACTGCGCATCCTGTCTTACCAATTACTCGGTATATATAGACCGGGCGACGTGCCAAGCTATCACCTGCTTGACAAGGAAGGTAAATGCTTAGTCCAGGCGTCGCTTCTTCTCCCAGAAACTATCATCATCTTTTTCTGGCGGTGCTCCCCCATAGTCTAAACGACTGCGATAAAGTGACCTTGATCGCGATCTTCGGTAGCCAGTTCCAGGATGGTGATAATCTCCCGCACTCTATCATCGCCAGCAGAGCCGTCCCTCCTCGGTCTTCCTTCCTTCGGTGACGAATCAATTCTCGGACCGATCTCACTGTGATGATGGCAAGTGAGTATTTTGAGGAAGGTTTGCCAAGTAAGATTTGAGATTTGATGGTGGAACGCCTCAACCTCAGCACTCAGTCCTTACCCTTCTTGAGATGTGGACCACCGTACAAGGAGTAACTCTCTCGTTCTGTGGATTGGTCACCCACTTTTACTGAATCTACGCCTCCAAAACCTCCCTGAGTCATGTCCTGATCTAGAAGGTGGGTGTACTTGATTCTACTGCGTTCACTGAAGTTCTTGACTTGCATGACTTCAGGCAACAAGCAAACATCCATCGTAAACTCGGCTGTCTCTGCGTAGCCGTTCAAGGACTTCGTCATCCCAATCAATGTATAAAGTGATCGAAGCAACAAAATCGAAAGTCGAAAGACGTGACATACCTGGTGGAGAGCATCTATATGCCAGTATTTTTGAAGGAACTCCTCCCGTAACACGTTAGGCCTTTGTCTTCCTTCAGCTATTGCGGCACGTCTCCGCTCAACCTCCGCTCTTTCCTCTTCACATCTGAGTTCTTCCTCTTCCTCCTTGATTCTTCCAAGTTCTTGCAGTCGCCAAGCGTCAAACTCACCAGCGAGATCCAATCCGTTTGTATCATCAACATCAGGTACTATCTCCTCCTTTTCTTCTTCCGGGTATGTGAGTACGTGTATAACAATGGTAGTAAATGTATAAGGACGCACTTTCCAATAGTTCCCGTCGTATGCTCTCTTCCGTACTTCAGCAGTCTCCTGTTTCCACTTCTCTATTTCCTCCACGCTCAATGATCGTTGCTCGACCTCGTCTGTTGGTATGGTGAATAAGTTCACCCAATCGTACATGCATTTGGAACATACTTTCGGAACAGGAGTAGTACTGAGCAAGCTGGTTGTACGACCTGTGAGTGTCACGAGGATCCTTGGGATCTCGACTGTCCCAACCCAGCCCGAGCCCTTTGCCTTGTGTTTTGTGATGGGTATGTCGACTCGAAATTAGATTCGAAATTTGAGAACATGTATTCTGTGCGAGACACAGTGCGAGAGCGAATGTTTTGAGCGTCCGGTGCCGGGTATCCTGGGTGCAAATTAGATCTGTAAGTCGAGCGTTGGCATAGGGTATAGTTCGATAGGCAGGCTTGATGACTTCTGAGTGTCATGAGAAGCACTGGATCTGGATGGTTGAGCGATACTCGGGTATCCCGACCCAGCCGAAGCAACTTAACCGTAAGGGACGGTCGACTGCAAATTGTAATTGAAATTGGAAGACACGACCGCAGCGCTAGACACAGTGCGAGAGCGAGAGCTTTGAGCATCCCCTACGACGTAGGCTGGGTGGGTTGTCTGTAGATGGGAGCCCGGAAAGCATTGGGACAAAATGCCATCCGGTGACACAGTAGGGAACCGGAAGCTGGAATTGACAGATGGACGCCAGGACCTTGGGTGTTCTCCACAGCTGACCACAGGTTAAACCTGAATAAATTTTGAAGGTGGCTCAAGCCCTTAATACCTGCAGAGATGGCAAGACAAACAGGAGGGATGATTTTTCATGTTCCACAACGTCCTGTTCTGTGCATTGCTTGCACACGAGCATAGGTTGACCTCCAACTTGATTCAGCTTCTAGGTTAATTCAATTGCAATATTATTTACTACCGGTCATTATTCCGAGTCTGTCGCCGAAAAACTGACTCGGACTCCTGCTCTTATTGGGACTGCAGTTTTGGAACTGAAGCACGAGATGTCCTCCGTGAAATATGTGGGATAATTTTGAAATTAAGTCGACGTCTTCGTGATTCTCCTGTAGGGTCATGAATGTTCTCTTCTGAACATGGTCCTGGTCTATGTATTGCGTAGGTTTATTTCTTGTCCTGTCAGATGCAGTCCGGACGTTCGTCCCGACACGTAGAAGGTAGCTGCCAGGGACGTGTCGTAGACCTACAGCGAGATCAATATCCTGAATGGGTCCGTGAGGATCCGTTACGAAATTGAACACATCTGGCGCCATACAAGCAGTCCAAGATAAGTCTTTCGCGTTCGGAAATATCAATAGATAGCCTACCATGGAATGCGATCAAAGACCCGCCGTCTACCCCAGGAAGACCAAACAGAGTGAAACAAACGCAACAATGCTGAAGGAAGATCGATCCAAACAAAGTTATCCAAGGTCAATCCACGGTACGTGTAAAATCGGCGAATTCTAGGGAAAGATGAGCACCACCCTATGCTGCCATATGTAACCACTGCCTCCAGAGCACCGAATCAATGGAACACATACTGACTGCATGCGCAAGCCCAGAACGAAGAGCCATCTAAGTAGTCCCTAGCAGAAGGCCTCTGGCCGAGAAACACGGCGCTTGACCGAACGTAACCATATAGGAACACTCAATATCAACCGGACGGCAAACAACTTGAAGACCGCATGCAAGTGACCACAAAGGAGAGTCCACGACTACTTTGCATATTAACATCGAAATGAGCCCGGATCTAATAATATGGGTCCTCCGATGCGAACGCATGATTAACGAAGTAACATATAACCCACGAATAGATTCAAAATAGACCGGATGACCCTATGGGCGTCGAAAACGCAGTGACTTGCCGAACAGAATGAGGTAGGTGGTAGCTAAACGAGACTGACACAGGAAGGCGTCGACTCCAATGAAGAACTGTATACTTTGCGAATTGAACGACTAAACGACTGTTGGCGTCCCTTCGCGTTTAGTAGAGCTGGCAAAGGGTCGAGCCAGATCACCGTCGTGTGAACCTTCACGCCGCTCTTGAATTGCCCAGTAATTGATGTGCCTGAGGTGTACCTGACTTGTACTGCCACGCTACGCTTGAGAATGTTGACAGGAGGATCGTGAATCGTGGAGCAGGTTACGTTTATGTCATGTTCTGGTCAAGTGTGTAGTAAAGTAGTTGGCCGCTGGCAACAGATGTTAAACTCCGCTCTCGCGTTGGTATTTGAAACCAGCAACTTGAGCACGTATTCCACAATCCTCACGCGTCTCCTATGCCTGCCTTCTCCGAAGCTGTCGTCAGCCTTGGTTCTGGCCTCTGGAAGAGGGCGACTGCTACAGGCCAGGTCAGTATCCCTTCCACAGCACCCTATTTATCTCCAGCTCAAGCACGTTGTAGGGTGGCTTATTGACAGGAGTAGATCCAACAGCGTTCAACACCTCAGACCCCCTTCGACTATGGATAATTCAAATGGGTGAGCATCACCGTCTCTTCCCAGTTCGTCTACAACATCATTCCGAACAGGTATAATCGTTATGATGGCCCAGTTGCTCGCACTTGGGTTGGGCAAGATTAAACAGCCCAAAGTCATTGCTGAAGTCCTCGGTGGAATTCTCCTCGGTCAGTTCATTTTATCACCTCATTTTATCACCTCCGCTCATTCGACCATAGGTCCTACTGCTCTTGGACGAATCCCCGGTTTCACAAATCACATCTTCCCCTCCCAATCTCTCTCTTATCTCTCCCTAGTTGCCAACATTGGCCTATGCCTCTTTCTCTTCATAATCGGTCTTGAAATCGACGCAAGCATTCTTAAACGCAATGCTCGCAAATCCTTGTTTATATCCCTTTCTGCTATCGCCTTATCCTTCGGTCTTGGCGCTGGCATCTCTGTGCCACTCTATAACCATTTTATTCCTTCCACCGTCAAGTTTACTTACTTCATGCTTTTCACCGGCGTTTCATTTTCTATCACCGCTTTCCCCGTTCTCTGTCGCATCCTCACCGCTCTGAAGCTCTTAGATACCACTGTCGGCCTCATCGTCCTCTCAGCCGGTATATGCAATGATGTAGTCGGCTGGAGTCTTCTCGCACTTGCCGTGGCCCTCGTTAACGCAACCTCCGGCCTTACCGCTCTATGGATCCTGCTCACATGTATTGCATTCACAATATTTCTCATGTGGCCTATGAGAATCGCGCTGCTGTGGTTTGCTAGATATACAGGAAGTACCGAAAATGGACCAACTATGTTTTTCATGACTGTCACTATCATTATCCTTTGGGCTTGTGCATTCTTCACAGACATTGTCGGCGTAAATGCTATTTTTGGTTAGTAATGAATTTCATTTCATTTTTCCTCCGTCAGCTTCTTACTGCGGATCTTAGGCGCGTTCCTGGCGGGCATCATCGTTCCCCGAGAAGGCGGTCTTGCTATATCGCTGACAGAAAAACTTGAAGACATGGTAACAATCGTGTTTCTACCTTTGGTAAGGGTCTGCCAGACTTTCCATTGTGATAAGGCTGATTGTTTTACAGTACTTCACGATCTCCGGGTTAAATACTAATCTCGGATTACTCAACGATGGTCTGTTTTGCTAATGCTGACTTGCTTTCATCATTTAGCTGACGCTTGTGCCAGGCATTACTTGGGCATTTACGATCGCGATTATATGTTTGGACTTTACTGGAAAATTCACTGCTTGTACAATCACCGCGAGGATTTCCGGCATGAGCTGGCGAGAATCAAGCACGGTCGGATCATTAATGAGTTGCAAAGGGTCAGCTCCAATCCCTTGATCGTGTTTTGACACTGACAGTTCTCGACAGTCTTGTTGAATTGATCGTCCTCAACATCGGGCTTGCTGCCGGCATTCTCACCTCAAAAGTGTTCTCCATGTTTGTCTTTGAAGCCCTAATCCTAACTTTCATGACTACGCCCCTCGTCTCTCTGCTTTATCCACCCGAACGCCGAACACGTATAACAGCTGCAGGTATCACCCCGCAGACGCTAGCTGGAGTAGATTTCGACGATAAAAGTGATCGCAAGTCTCTCATCACTGATGATCAAACGTGGCGCTATCGCTTCACCGTAGTCCTCGATAAATTCGACCACATGGCTGGAATGCTGGTGGCCACGCAATTAGCATGCCCGCCGTCACTCCAATCACCTGTGCGATCGACTGGGTCCACAGGCGCCTCTGATAAGGTGGTCCAAACACCTGAAGTCAGTGTGGACGCTCTCCGTTTGATTGAGCTGTCGGATCGTACTTCAGCCGTCATGAAGTCTTCTACAGTTGACACGCTTATCCACACCGACCCGGTCCTGGGTGTCTTCCGCACCTTTGGGGAGCTTAATGATCTACCCGTTTCGCTCTCGCTTTCTATGGTCCCATATGAAGACATGCCATACACCGTCGCCGACCATGCTAAACAGCATGGATCTCAACTCATCCTCTTGCCGTGGCTTCCTCCGTCGTCCTCTGGCGACGGCCCCTCAAGCCCGAAAACCGAACTTAACCCATTTGAATCGTTTTTCGGCGGGTCAAAAGGCACAAACAAGTCCGCAGCTGCTATCCACTCGCAATTTGTGCGGGGGGTATTTGCAGAGAGCAAGACAGACGTTGCGCTATTCATAGATCCAGGCGTTTCGGATGCTCGGGTTGCAGGTGCGGGTACTGGCAGTGCGCGGCATGTATTTTGCCCCTTTTTTGGCGGTCCCGACGATCGGCTTGCACTTGAGTTCGTGGTGCAGCTTTGTGCTAATCCCAGAATCAGTGCGACGGTCGTAAGGATGTCCAAGAGTGGTACTGAGGGCGCTACTCTGGAGAGACCGTCGCTCGTGCACCTAGAGAAAACAAGCTTTGAGTCATCGAGCACAGGAATGCCTCTCCCCGCAGTGCGTCACATCTCGCTTGCTGCATTTCCTTTCTTTTATTTTTCTGACTCACGCGCGCATCCTGTAGAATACCGCTTTTCCAGACACGTTCTACGGACAAGCCACCACCGAAACGCGCTTCCAGTCCGAGACCGCCGACAGCGTCCTCTGGGGGCGATATACCAACACTGATCCCACATCTGACATGCCCTCGTCCTTGCGTGCATCTCTCTCGCGGATCCGTTTCTCCGAGCACTCATCCCCGATACCGCTCCACACCGCCATCCAGCAAGCCTCCACGTCCAAGCCTGTTCTGGTGGTCGTTGGGCGCTCACGGCGGCTTGCAGCTGAGGATCATACGGCTGAGCTGATCAAGATCTTGGAGGAGCGGGGGAGTGGGAGTGCGGGGCAGGATGTGGTGAGGAAAACCATTGGAGATGTTGCTACTGCGTTTGTTGCCTCGGCGTGTGCGACTGCGGTCGTTGTGCTCCAGGCTGCGAATGTTATTGTTGATTGATGTGGGGGGGGGTTGGAGCGATGTTTTCTTTATTTATTGCATATGTATTATTATCGGCTGCAACTACTTAAGCGACACTAATTATCAACGACTTAAACCATCACTTCAGAGCTAACTCCTGGAGTGCCCCTTCCATCATACTGCGTGTGCTTCACGATTGCATTGGCAGATAGTCTCCCGCAGGCGACTAGATAGTAGGAGGGGAGCCTTCTTTGTCGGATATGGTTCAATCCATATCCGATCGATTATCGATTGCCCACGGGCCTCCAGAACTTCGGACCCGTTTTTGAAAATCATCTACCCATCTTATTACAATAGCTTTCCAAAAAGTGCGTGTGAGCCTCAGTGATCCATGAAGGGAGAAACGTGTCCAAGGCTCAATGCATGAACAATCATCTTTGTTCCATGTCATGATAAGTCTGGCGAAGGGACACTACATCGGCGACAGGCACGAGAGAGCTACAAGTGAACCGAGTCTTCGGTACGTACGGTCTGGCCAGGTCCGCACTTTGTAATACATATGCACCGTCATGGTCTTCTTTCTAAGTATATATAACCTTCTTCGGCCTCCGAGCTCCAGGTTCCGTTCTACATTAAAAACAGCCACGGCCC
>PVYJ01001928.1:0-18869 GCA_002995095.1 Rhizopogon sp. AM-2018a | reverse complement strand
ACGATATAGGACCAGGAACCTATGTAGACTACAAAAGCGTCTGTCCGATTATAATTATGGTGCTTCATGTCTACTGGGGACCAGCTCTGTCGCGACTCGCGAAGTGAGAGATCAGAGATGTGGTGTGGGATCGAAAGAAGACTCGGGGGTGAATGAGCGGTTTCTTTCTGTTTGGAGTGCATGTATTTGTCAATTGTTTTAATTACCAGTGTAGATCATGACAGCAAGCAGCGAGAACGGGCAAAAACGGCAGAGTGCAACCGCACGGCGAAGTTATGGGGTAGATGTAGGGTACCGGGAGATCAGGGGTTGGCTATCTGATGCAAAGCCGCATAAATTACTTCGTCCTTATGTATCGTCACGATAGCACAAAACTACAAATGTAGCTAGTAGTTGGGTACCGAATAAGTAAGTGCGTGGAGGTCTAAAAAGAGGGACGGGGTAAATGAGGATCAACAAAACTAACATGCGGTGAAATATGATGATTAGCTGAATTTGGTGTAGACTGGGTGTGCGTGGGCATGCAGGACTTGAGCTCATGATGTGCGTAGCTAATGCATAGTTGAAAAGACATAAGTACTGAGTACCGAGCGTTAGATCTAAACGTGCGAGATAGGTGAATCGGGTATCTCTTCCTCATCGATAGCGAAAGGCCGAGGCACATCAGAATTGTCCGCCATAGTCTGATCAGAGTCCACGTGTCTGATGACCTTCACGGTCTTGTGCCCGACGATCCCAACGCTACGAAGGAAGAGTGCTGCTAGCAGCGCAGCTACAAAGGCACAAAGTAAACATTGTCAATAAGGAGCTCTTAGTGCTATTACAATTTTATGTGCTCACCCAAAAGCGCAAATGCAGCGACACCCCATTGCGCAGACTGATAGCCCTTAAGCTGTGCAGACTGAGGCGCGTTAGTGTCGGAGGAATTGACAATAACGCCAAGCGCGGCAGACTCATTCTCAACCACCGTATTGAACACGATAGTCGTTATAGTAAGACCGAAAGCAGTGCCGATCTATATCACACAGGTTTAGAATTAGAAACGGACTAACGTCAATCACTAGCTTGCCACTTACTTGTGTCATAGTTTGAAACAGTGCCCCACCGACACTGTGCTCGTGTGGCAACACGGTTTTGGCAATGAATATGGTGCCACAGGAATACACGAAGTCGGCACCGAACACGATGAGAACCGTGGATGGGAAACCAAAGGCCCAGTATGTGACAGACGGGTTGATTACCGCAAAAAGGATCCCACCAGACGCTGTCAGTAGCGTTCCGGTAACTGGATGACGCAGATAGGTTAGTGTAAGCGTGATGTGTGATAACCATGACAAATAGTCGTACCGGCAAAGATCACCAGGGGCATTTTGCCAACGGCCGTCGCGACAATGAAGTTGCACAGAATGCCAACAACGAACATAGGGATAAACCGGATCATAGTTTCCACGGGTGTGAGCAGCAGATAGTTTTGGTAGTATAACTATAAAAGTCTTAATCAGTCCTCGGGGGTAACTGAATGTGGACGTTACATACCTGAGCCCAAAAGCTCCAGCTGATGAAGCCACTCCAATTGAGGAATGCGATGGCAAGAATAACCGCCATCCGGCCGTTTGAGCGACCCCATATTGAGGGCCTCATGAGCGGCGGAGGGGTCCACAAGGACGGTGCTCTTGATGAATCATCCATAGCCTTTTCCAGATGTCTCTCCCAAAGCACGAATGACACGACCATGATAACGCCAAGGATAAGAAGCGCGATGATATCTGGTGATGATGAGATGACGGAATATACGATACAAGAATGAATCTCACAAGGGGTTTTCCAGCCATTTGTTGCGAGTTCTCCTTGACCAAGTACAAATACGATCAACACCAATCCAATAGTGATGAGTGAGGCGCCGATCCAGTCGACGCGCTTAACGGCCTCTGTCGACGGCGTGTCTGCGTCGAATGATACCATACCGGTGAATAAAATTAGAGTGGACGCTCCTGCGGCCAAATAGAATACGGATCGCCACGTCGTGCTAGATGAAGATATCAGAACTACATTGTCACCGATGAGAGCTATTTATAACGCACGCAGTAAGTTGTGTAAGGACACCGCCGACGATCATACCAAATGCGCCACCGACAGGAGCACCCGCTGCAAAGGTAGCGAATGCGATTGAACGCGCTCTAGATGGAGGGAACGCATGTGCTAGTATACCGAGCTGCAAAAAGGGGGATGAGGACTTCTGGTTCAGAGAGAATGCAAAAATCGAAATACTGAACTGCAGATGGTATGGTAGCCGCACCGCCAACACCTTGAAAGCCACGTAAAACAGCAAGGGAAAGACCATCTGTGATCAGTGTGAATGAAGTGAAATGGCTAAAATAAATGCAGAGACACGGACCATTGGCAAAACCGCAGCCAAGGGAAAAAGCAATTTGACAGAGGGAGCCGATCATGAACGCCTTTTTTCGTCCGTAGAGATCCGCCAATCTACCAAAGAACAGGAGCAGACAACCCTAAAAGGGATGAGGCACGAGTCAACGGAGGAAATGCAAGGACATACAGAACTAAGGGAATATGCGGACGCGAGCCACTGCAGTTGATCTTCCTGGATATTTATGTCCTTTCCAATAGTCGGGAGGGCGATGGAGACAGCGGTAGAATTAGATATCTGTGAAGGACGGACGAGTTGACAAAGGACTGAAGAGGATGTGATAGAAGACATACATTGACTACCATGGCTGCTGTGCAAGTCATGACGATGAGAACTGAGCGGAGAAGACTGCGTTGGGCGACATCATGTTGCTTGGCCTTCTCGAGATTGAAATCGTTACTTGGTAAATCATGCTCGCCGCCGGCGGGAGTGGCCTTGGACATTGAGTTCCCCTAAAAATTTGGAGGTGAAAGAGGCAAGAAAGCAAGGGGCCAGAAGTGAGTGGCAAAAGCCATCCGGCGCAGCTTTATATGAAAGCCGCATCAAACTAATGGGTGAATCAGTGTAGCTTGTTCTATCAATGGCCGCTGGTGACGGAATATGACCCGAGATCTCGGAAAGTACCGCTTAACCACTAGTCCGCATCGAACGCACTCTACTACTAAAACACATCACGAAATGAGTCAGTCAGCCACCGCACAGAGTCCGACTTAGAAATCTGCCTTTGCACCGGAAATATATCCTAGTGAACAGTCTATCCGCTTACAGCTTTAACCAATACACGCCTCCCTTGCACCCTTAGCCTTGCTGCACCAAGGTCAACAGTTTCATAAAATACACACCATGCCATCGACGCATGTACTCCCTCGCGACCCTTACTAAAATTTCCCCCACCTATCATATTCAGCACCGACACAATTCCACAATCTCCTCGGCCAGCGCTTGAGCGGGGATCCATGCAAATATATTGTGCGATAATGCGTGAAAAGCAAAAAGTAAAATTAACGTATAAAAAATGATGTGCAAAAAGGGAGCAAACGTTGTGGACGTGCCGTCCCAAGCCTAACTTACTCCCCACCACCACTCTCCCCATTCACCACCATCACTCACTCCTGGATCTTGGCAAGGATCTCAGAATCCTTGAACAACTGATACTCCTACAAATCATTATCATTATCATTAACCACTCGGCACCTACCCAAAAACCAAAACAGAAACCCACCTCATCTCCTACTTTAATTGAGTTCCCTCCCCATCCAGGAAGCAAGACCCGATCTCCGGCCTTAACCTGAGTAGCAACAACGTTCCCATCTTTATTGGGAGCCCCGGGGCCAACGGCAATCACAGTAGCTTCGGGTAACGGCGAGCTAGTCGAAGACGAGGGAAGAAAGATACCAGAGGCGGTTTTCTATTAAGCGCGCCAAACACACAGCCAAACCCAATATGAATATGAGCATTAGCACAAATACGTTTCTAATCGTTGCAAAGAACGCACAGTCTCAGGCTTGAACCGTTGAACCAAGACACGGTCGAGCAGAGGAACGACAGCCTTGATGCTCTTGAACGTCGCTTGGGCAGCCTGTCATTGGTCATTCCGTCAGCATACATGCACTGCAATGTACTGTAATGTACTGCACGAGCCCGCTCACCATGATTTTGAAATGAGAGCTGGAGACAAAAAGGCAAAGCTAGAGAAGAAGAAAAAGTTGCAGTGACAGAATTATTCCCCGGCTTTTTGGCTTTTCTTATTTGGTCTGGGCAAACACCACGTGCGTGGTCGACGCGACGCGTCTCAGAATCTCGCCGAAAAGACCAGAAAGATTCAAAAAAGCAGCTTTCCACGACTTGAAACCTCCTGAAAAAAATGGAGAAAATGTCTAGTGATGATATATGATGCAAGCAACAAATATAATACCAACACCAAAAAAAACGCCACAGGAAGAGATATGGAGTAAGCTAACATTGGTCGTGACAAACGCTCATACTAGTAGGGTAGTAATGATCGTGATGCAGGTATGTACTGTATGTATTGTATATGTAATGATGTGTATGAACTTTAAAATTCAGAAACAAAACGGTGCACAAGCAACGAGACGAGGACGTGCATGTGTCCGCAAGGTCGTAGCCGTAACATGTGGCGTCAGTACTCCCCGTCCCCCCTTCTTTTCCTTTCTCCTTCTCTCACCCAAGAACCATATCTTCATCACCAGCAGGTGTCGTCAAATCCCACATCTCCTGCCCACCCCGCGCATGCGCATGCCCGTGCCCAATGTCTTCACCACCTCGCCTTCGCGCAGGCGGCTGCCAAGGGTTCTGCGCAAGCACTATCCGCGCTTCACGAATAGCAGCAGGCTCCATTACACCAGACACCGTCTCCGCCCGCCGTCGATTATGATTATGTTGCGCGGCGCCAAAAGCAGAAGGGCTCCCTCGCCCAGGAGGTGGTGAAACAACAGCCTGGTTCGCAGGAGGGAGCACAGCACCCCGCTGTCGCACCGTCAATTGTGCAGCAACAGGGGGAGGATTCAAAGGTGCGATGAACAAGTGTTCTGGCACTGTATGATTGGCCGGAATCGTCCCCGTCATGCGCTCCCGTTCCCGTAATTGTCGCTCCCTCTCTGCTCTTCGCTCCGCGCGTGCTTGTGCCGCCTCAGCTGCTGCTGCAGATGGTAAAATATCACCATCAGTCCCCCCGTCATGCCTCTCCACACTCGGATGTTGGTGCTCAGCCGGATCCTCAGCTTCCTCGCCCTCCTTCGCACTACACCAAAACCTATGCCCCTCGCTCCAAGCCGTGCTCTGACACTCCTTTCCACAATATTTCGCTTTCCTACACCGTCTACACTTTGCAAACTCCCGTGGATACGTCTCCCAGCGTCCACACAGCACTAACAACACGCCTCATCAACATCGATTCCAAAACACCCCCACGAAGAGGAGGAGCACAAAAACTCACTGTTCGCACATTGCCGTATCCCACCCCGACTATCGTCCTTCCGACACGCATTCCGCATGATCACACCAGCCCAGTACGATATCTCCGATGGGAGCTTCGGCGGCGGATTCGGCAGTTCGCTCTCAGTCGAGCTCGGGCGGAACGTAAAGCGCTCCACTAGCGAAAACACATTCGTCATACGCGGCGGCGCCACCATCGCATTCACAACCGCAACAGATGACACTTTCTCCTTCTCCTTCCCTCGCGCAGTAGCGCTTGCCAGCGCACGGAAGAATCCATATTGCTCTTTCGCAGGCGGCGTTGGGGGGACAGGGATGGCATTAGGAAGAGGTGTAGGTGTTTTTAAATTGAGATTAAGATTTAGATGTCGCGTCCCGCTTGGTCCTGCAACGGGCTGCTGTTGAGGTGCACGAGGTGCAAGATTAGCAGCCGCGGGATGGAATGACGAGCGCGGCTTATAAAATGCCTGTCGCACATGCGGGTACTTGCTCAGATACGCGAGGAGCTGGAGACTGAAGAGCACGTCCTCGTCCCTGAACGGCCCTTGGTCAGGATCGCGATGGTGGTGATGATGGCTCGAGGTGCGCATCGTGTTCATCGTGGCAGTTGGTGTAGGGTGCTCGCCACGAGTGGCAGCTGCGCCTTCACGTGCAGGTTCCTCGCTGTGTGGAGCACTCGGCAAAACGGTAGCCGCAGGGAGGGGGAGGGGAACAGCCGTAGCACGAGGCGTCGCATCTGGAGCATTGCGAATCCTCCTATCAGTCACAGGGACATCAACGCCACGGAGACCTCGTGCAGGAATCGTCTCATCCATAGCTCCCGGTGCACCAGGCGGTGCACCCATCGCAAAATCATCATTAGGCTCCAGCGATACAATCCCGTCCTCAACACCTACGGCCATTCCATCTCCAACTCCCACACCACCCTGCTCATGGTGGATAATGATGTGTGCATCCGTATTCACTTGGAGAGGAGCAGGTCCAGGGACGTCTGAGACTATACCCACGGCGCGGCGTGGACGCTGAGTCAGCGTCATCGATCGAGAAGGCTGGCGTACACGGGGTGCAGAGGGTACCGCGCTGTCATCGGTATCCTGCGACATATCGACATCTGCATCACCGTCATCCTCAGTTTCCGTCTCCGGTCTCGAGTTGTCTGTCGATCCATCAGGGGATGCTGTAGTGGGGCGGACACGGTGAGGTCTTGCGCGTAAAGTGGCGGTTGCTGTGACTGGGTCATCCCAGGTACGACGAGCAATGATAGTACCACTGCGCTCGCGAGCATTGACTAGGACAGTTACAGGAGGGGTATCTGTACCTTGAGGGGTGGCATTGATTGATGTTTCGGTAGAAGTATCCGCATCGGTTCCGTGAGACGAAGATGATGAATGGCGGGTATAGTGAGGTCGCTGGCGCGCAGTGATTGGTACTTGGACCGGGGCGGGGCTGGGGTCCGTACGGACGGAAATATCAGAATAGGAAGGCTCTGCGCTATCTACCATGGCGGTATCCTGACAAGTAAAAAGGCATCGTCAGTAAGGAGATGACACGCGATGGAAATACGAACATCGTTGTCACGATCGATACGGGATGGAACGTTATCTGTCCGGTTGAGTGCATCGGTAGCAATTTGACGTTGGAGTGCGCGGTGGAGCTGGACGGCCTCTTCCCTTTGTCGAAGTTCTTGAATTGCGGCCCGACGGGCTAAACGTTGCTCGCGGGACTCGCGAGGTAACCCGGATGCGCTTTGGCTTGGACCAATGGCAAAACCTTTATGAGCTAGCCACGCTTCAAGGATACAACCGACTACTTCTAGGGCGCCAGCCTGGACGATGCGACTCCGGATGGGCTCGCTGCCCCTTATACCGATGTTAACGATACTTTGAAGAGCGAGGCTAAATCGATAAGCAGCGTGTTTGTCGTAATTAGCAGGATTCATATTTGGGATGAGCTTTGAAGGACGAGAGTTAGGAGGGGAAAGACCGTAAATGTAGCCAGGACTTTCGGGTGGTGGGGGGCATAAGCAATAATCGTAAAGAATGCGCATGAGACGCTCGATAGCACCGTCCATTGTCATTATCTCGCGTATTCGGGCTGAAGTGGATGTTAGATATGTGAGATGGTAGAGCGAGGTGAATAGTGGGAGTGGCGAAGACGTATCAAGACCTGGATGAGGGTGGTAAATCCATAGAGAAAATAGAATAGAGAGAATATGGACGGACCTCGTCTATCGTAACATTGGGAAGTGATGCAAACGCAAGCCCTGTTCTGCGCAGGAAAAGCATGATTGGATTCGCGCATGACGTGCGAGTCAACAGTGACGGAGAATGTGATGAATCTTGTTGAAAAAGGTGAATCGGGTTAATTAAACCTTGTATGTTCTCGGTTTGCTCACTGTGCTCGCCGATGAGCTCAAGGAAGAGTGTAAGAGGAAGGAAGGCAGTACTTGGAGGACGATGGGCTTTGGTTACAGACGTTATTTTGGTTTGTTGTTCTTGTGGCAGAGATCTTTGTCACTCCTTTCCCATCTTTCGTTGTCGCCGAGCCCATGATGTCCTTCCCGAATCAGTACTTTCACTCCAGACTAGTGTCTTCTTCACCGCTGCCTACAGCCTCAAGGACGTCTCATACTACATTAAGCATAATGATATTCCTGGGTATATAAATTATAATACCGTTCCTACATTATAATGCACTTGTCTTTCCTCTTTCTACTGCTTCTACTCGCCCCATCTTCAGTCTTCCGTTTCTTCCCCTCCTCTTCCCGCTCTCGTCGCCGTCGAATCTCTTCCTGTTCCTGCTGCCGCCGCTTGTATATCTCATGCGATCGTGCATCTTCTTCAGCTTGCAGTTTCCGTGCTAATACCGCACTGTACAAGTCGCAACTTCAGCTCAAACTCGGAGGAAAAGATTCTGCGCATAAAATCTCACTCTGGGCTTTGGTCGCTCGTCTGCATCTCCAGAGCACGGAGTGCACTCTCCGCCGTGTGTCCAGCAAAGTCACCTCCTACAGGTGTTGAACGAACAAAATCCGAGTCCACGAATGTCGACCCAACGCCATCTACGTCTTCGAGACGCTCCCAGACGACCGATGACTCTTGCAGAAATACGTGATCCGTGACCAAGCTGTAAAGCGACGAGTCTTCCCCCTTACGTTTATGCAGTACAGAAAGATGCGAGTTTCGGAAGAGCGCAACGAGTGAGCCAGGCCTTAGCATAGACGCAAGCTGAAACAAGCCATGATATGTCAATTGAGACTTTGTGCTCTCCAGGAACGCCTGTGCAACGAGTGCTAAAAACCAATTCAGCAGTGAAAGTAATAAGTAACTTAGATTCATACCATGATCGATCTTCTCTCTGTCCTGCTCTGAATAGCTATCGCTCGGGCTGGAGGGGCTAGCATAGCCACTCGGGCCGCTCCCACCTTGGCTACTACTCCCTGCTTCGGGCTCCACTCCATGCCACACGTCCGCAGTCAACAAACGACCCCTCGTGATATGATCCGCGTCCGCAATGAGCGTCACCGCAGTGTCGTAGTCGCGCACATGCTCGAGCACACGGTACTCGTCGCTCTCTGGGTCCGCTATCCATCCATGCACGAGCTCTATTCCTGCCTGCTCGAACAATTTCAATTCTCCTCCTTCCCCTGCGGGTCGAAATGACGTAGCGCCTGTGAAGAGCGGGTTGAGGTCGAGTCCCTCTGCCAAACGAGAAAACGAGAATCAGCGCGGGAAAATAATGATATATGGGGGTGAAATGGTGCGCACTGGTAGTGCTGGGCATGATGGAAAGTGCAGCGGAGACATCGATATCAGGGCAGCTCATGAGGAGATACTCCCCTACGAGCTGCGCAAGGAACTCATACGACACGGTTCCACGGTTGTATGGCAGGATTTCTATCTGTCCTCGTAGGATCAGGATATTACCTGTTGCCGCTGAGTGATCTACACGTTCGAGAGCAAGAGGGACTTACAGATAGCGATGAACGAACATGGTCTGAAGGAGTAAGTAGCTGGATATTGAGCATGTATCTCACGCACAGTAACCCAAACGCACCCATTGAAGTTCTGCGTGATGATCTTGACTCTACTTTTCGGCTCTGTGCTTCCAAACGCGATCTCTTTCAGGTACCAAACCTCTGCTCTTGATGCATGGATGGTATCGGGTTCGACGCGCTCTGACATGAAAGCTTGGAATGGGTTATGTTACCAGGTCTAGTGACAAGAAACGACTACGTCTGTGGCAGTGCAGAGATGAATTGTTCCCGGCAATCGCATTTGAAATTTGGGTTTGTCTTGACTCTTGGCACAATATTATTGCACCACCAACGACCACATGAATTCATGAGTATAGCTTTTCTGCTTCGGCGTTTGCTCTGCGGGTTATTGCTTGCATTCGTCGTCTCGCTTAGCATGTGTACTTCTTCCCTTCGGTCTATCTGTACTACATATGTGGTTAGAGCCTTTAGTTGTCATACTCTGTACATCTTCAGTTTTTTCAACAACATATGTATTGATGGGTCGCAATCTCAACCGTTATCATCACACTTTTCAAGAAAATCCGCTGGCACATGCGAAAATACTACCTGTTATATAAGTTAGCGATAGCCTTCCTGCTGCGATTTTGTACGTGTAGCGAAAAACTAGTCTTTCGCAGTCTTCCTCATACTCTTTCAGTGTACCTAGCAAAATGAATATTCCTACTATGTAGTATTACTGCTGTCGTTCATATCATACTCACCGTACACCCTGAAAGTGGGTCTCTTGAGTCTTTGCACGAATATCAACCGTTACCACTGTCAGTGTCTGAGCAGCTCGACAAGATCGATTTTGACTGAGCTAAGGAGCACAACGTTAACATCCGGGAATACTCGCGTGACCTTCCATATACACTGTACGACGAGCAGGGCACCAATTTAATGTTTATCAACCACAAAACCCTTCCCTCCCATCATTAAATGTCACCGTTCTCCCAAGCCTCCAATAAGTTGTACATGTGCGTCTGCAGCGTGGTGAGCGTAAGCTCCCGAGAGATTTGGAACCCTTGTTGCCGGATACAACGGAGACCATCCCACACCCAGTTCTGGTAATTCCACCGCTTATCATGTCGCAAGACATGGACAGTGGCAAGAAGCGCTTCGAACTGGGCGAGCTTGTGCACTGGCAGTCTGCCAACAGGGAAGCTGCC
Organism: Rhizopogon sp. AM-2018a; assembly: GCA_002995095.1. Classification (NCBI taxonomy): domain Eukaryota; kingdom Fungi; phylum Basidiomycota; class Agaricomycetes; order Boletales; family Rhizopogonaceae; genus Rhizopogon; species Rhizopogon sp. AM-2018a. The sequence continues at coordinate 8,299 of PVYJ01001928.1, read as the reverse complement.
GCGGCAAGCATACGAATTTTGGTGTGGCTGGTTGCGCCAGAAGTTTATGGTGAAGGTGTTCGTGTTCCCGAGAATTTCGTATGTGTTGCCTATGCCAGGACCGGTGGGGATATGGATGTCCTGACGCTCTCTGGCCTCACCAGAACTGGACCACCTCGACGTTATAGTACGCAGTGATAGAACGCATATTGAAAGATAGCTATGTGATTCAGTAAGTGACACTTATCGATGAGGTTGTCGTTGGTGTACTCACCGAGAAGGCAGGACGAGAGTAAATGGCGGATGAAGGACGGATGAGTCTGAGGATCGTGGTCGTCGATTCATCATCGATGACGAAAGTCATAGTGAATTGTTTTACGAGCAGAGCTTCGAAGTGGACTACTGAGAACGCCACAATGCTATGTCCATTTTACTCGAATACTGTTAACATGGTGCGCACTGTGGTTGGGTCACTAAATATCTTTAATGAGCCACATCCTCGACAACTTTTGTCGTCAAAACACAAACGATCGTTCAAACCTTCGTTGAACGGGCCAGCCTGTAGTACTGCTGTGTAAATGAAGTAAAGGAAATAATGCACACTGGTAGTGCTGAATATGATAGAGAGTGCGACAGAGATATCAATGTCAGGACAGCTCATGAGGAGATATACGCGAGCTGTGCAATATGACACAGTTCCGCAGTCATATGGCAAGATTTTGATCTGCATCATAGGATCAGAATATTGCCTGTCACTGCTAAATGATCTATATACGGTAGAGATCAGGAGGAACTCACAGATTGCGATAAATGAACGTGATATACAGCTGGATATTAAGCATGTGTCGCACGCGCTGCGGCACTGACTCAGTCATCGCGTACATTTGGGTGGTGTAGGCTACGGCCATGCGTGTGGTGTTGCTAGAACTCAGAAAAAAACGCTTTTTTTCGCTCCCGCACACGCACTTTGAATTGCCTCGCAACTTCAGTGTTCTCAAGATTCAAGAACATGGCCCGGGGGAACAAGTACAAAGGGCGCGACTTGACCTACCCTGAACTGCTCACGTGACCTTCCATATACGCTGTTTCCACAAACATTAACTGTTTGAAGTGATCAATGCGTCGGTCGAACAAATCACACAAGGTGCGCACAGACCAGTTTTTTTAACACATACACGTATACGCATACTGCTTATCTAGGTCCCCAATGTTAAACTACGACCCGCTCAACTACCATCTCGCCGTGCCCACCCGACGGACGCGCCGTACCACCACGGCTCAGACTCCGAACATACCCCTCCCGATCCGACCAATACGAGCATGGTTGACCTCTGTCCTAGACCGTTTAGGGGAGTTTCACTGTGCGCGACAGGCGCCATGGACAAGGTGCGTCTGTTCACACCACAACTGTTACAGGTCATGGTGAAGTTAACGTTAATATTGTATGAAGCCTACCTTGTTTAAACAGGCATTTGAACTAGGCGCGACATCTACCAGTGACTTCACGGACAGAGTCACCCACTTACTAGCAAACAGTCATGGAGGAGCGAAATACTTGGTGAGTTTACTCCGAGGTGCCTCTCACCTTTGTTCTATCTTATTCACATGCGTACTAGTGCGCACTAGAACGAAAAATACCTATCATGCGCCCCGAATGGATAACAGATGCATACGAGGTCTGGCTACGTGGCGATGACGTTGACCTGGCAGAGGTGAGCTATGCAGAGTTACCCACCCGTACGCATCTTCCTAATCTCCGCAGACCATCTCGAAATACCGCCTTCCCATTTTCTCCGGCGTCACTCTCTCACTCTCAGGTATTGATGACCTCGATGCACGCACAAGCATCAACCGCGCCCTCACTAAGCACGGTGGGACGTACGTCAAAGCCATCGAACGCCCCGTGAAAGTTACACACCTACTCTGTGCAGGCGACAACGAGACCGAGAAGATGCGCTACGCTGACAAGTTCAATAAACGTGGCGAAGCCAAGATCCATGCCGTGTGGGAGGAGTGGTTCTGGGACTGCTTAGAATTTGGAGGACGCTTCGAGGAGAAACGCTATGCCGTGACGCGGCCGAGGCCGGAGAGAAAGACCACGAACCAAGGTAGGTAGATAGATGGCCGAACTGCAGACCTGAAGTTAATTCACGCATAATAGATGTTATTACCTCAATACCGGTACGTGACTCTGCCCCGGGCACACACCCTTCGAATGCAATTCCTGTCGATGGGCATGTACCTAGGACCCCCGCGCCATCGAAACCTAGTCTCGAGCTTGACTTAGTGGAAGACGAAGAACCTGCGTCTCTTTCACGCGCTCCAGTTCGCGCAGTGACGCTGCAGCTCTGGGGGAGCCTATTACGTCCAAGAGGCTTCGAGCTCGATGCAGGTGGTAACAAGCTCGTGCGCAGTCCTTCAAAGTCACAGTCCCTGGCAGGACCAACATCGCCGACGCGACTACCAGCACGACTCATGCCTGATGTGCGGGCGAAAGGAAAAGAGAAGGAGAAAGACCCGCAGGAGAAACACAGCGTCATCTCGTCATTCAGGCGCGCTGATTCTTTTGCGCCGCCCCCGAAGGAGGTGATGACGCGTCTGCCATTCAGGCGGTCAACAACCATTGCAGCTCTGGGACCTGGGGACGCAGAGGGGAGCAGAGCATCCCGCCGATCTGAGGTGGAGGACTCGGTGATGGCGAGACTCTTTGAGGGGTATCAGTTCTGTCTACTTGGGGAAGCGAAATGTGCGAACGTACGCACTGCTGTTGAGAATGGGGGAGGTATGGTCACAGACGAAGATATGGATAACGTCGATTTCATTGTGGTGCGGCTCATTAGGTGAGCTCCAGCCTTCTGGTTTTGCATGAGATCATCTTACAGCGGACCACGTAGCGGAAGCAAACTCTACCAGAATGAACCTGATGAGATGTTGCGCGCCAAGTACCGCACAGAATGCTGGCTCGAGCACTCTGTCTTCCAAGAGCGAATATGTGAACCGCACGAAAACATATCGTTTACGCCTCTGACAATTCCCTGTCCGATACCTAGTACGTATCAGATACTGATTCCCTTGTTTCTCACGTAGCTGACGTGGTTACAGATGCTGAACGAATAGTTCTCAGTCTTTCTGGACTCGATCAGTCTGAGCTGTGCTGGACGAAACGTCTGCTACGTGCATTGGGCATCACGCTCGCCCAGACATTCTCCCGTCGTTCGACACATTTACTCTGCCCCGGTGCTTGCGGTGCCAAGTATGACAAGGCAAAAGAGTGGAACATTCCTGTCGTGGGCGTGGCGTGGCTGGAGGATATGGCGAAGGTGGGGAATATGCCTGACATTAGCGAATATCTCCTCGGTGATGTCGGCGACCGAGTGGATAAAGGTAAGACGAAGGAGGATGTCCAGATGGTAGGCATCACCAAGGGTAAAGGTCAACCAGAGTTATCACTACAATATCCGAAGTCATTTTGATTGCTTTGCTTTAACAGCCCCTCCACTATTTGCCAAGAAGCCAAATCTCTTGCATGATCTCCGACGAGTGCCAACGCTCCTCGACGTTGGGCATCCGCCTACAAGCGCGTTCTTCGGCAAGTCGAATAGCTTGCTTGACGACGCTCTGCCACAACTCGAGGACGATAACGAATTTGTGCGGTCCTCAGCCTCTCCGCATCCACTGCCACCGCAGAGCAGTTCTCCCGCACTTGAATATCTACTCGCGCCCCGAGGTCTTGCTTATCATACCCCCTCACCTCATCCTCCAATACCCTCTCTGGACACAAACGGTCTCATACCCTCATCAAGCTCTCCCTCGCCGATGAAGCTTCCACCAAGACCAAGCTCAGACGCACGGCTGACGTCCGAGCCTTCACCTGTGCGAGTACCCCACCCACGAGACGTCGCACGCGAGCTGCAGGAGAGCTTGACGACGCTGCTCGGGAAAAGACAGGTATCGGAAGAAGATGTGATACGTCCTGAGCAGCGGAAAGGCAAGCGGCCGCGACCGCTACCGCGCTCCAAGGTACGTTGGAGAAATAAATAAATTTCATTAGTTTCTTTCCGTATTGAATTTTGTTACCTACAGGCGCCGTCTCGACAGGAGTCGCGCGAAATCATCGTGCGAGAGACTCCGCCGCTACTTAATAATGTGCCGATGCCGCCTCCACAGCCTGTTTATTATGATGCGCTGAGCCTTCTGGACGGGGGCGTGCGAGCGAGCGAGGATAATTTGCGCGTAACGTATGAAGATCCCGGGCAGGAGGCGGAGAAGCGAAAGTTGATGGCGTTGCTTGGGGAGGATAACGTGGGGAGGAAGGGGAGGAGGAAGGGTACGGGTACGAGGGTGGCGGGATTTTGATTTGCATATTTATGATATGGATTTGTGGTGCAGTATCTCCTATAGCGTGCATACTAGCTTTGACAGCTTTTGGTAAAACCGAGAGAGGTTCTTGGGTAGGCATTAATGGGGTAGTGGTAACCTGGGTCGTTGCCATCGACCCGCCGGGGGTTCGATTCCCTCTTAATGCACTATATTTCACGTCTGGTTCTTATTTTGGTTCCGAGTTCCGAACTTTTGTCTGTGGCCCTGCCACACAATATATTACATACACTGAACAACACGCCGAATCTACTTCAGCGCAGGTAATTATAATTGCTTTCGTTGCTCAGTGCTTATAAAGTATTACACTACCAGGATAAGTTGCATGGAACTTGAACGCTCTCGCCGGGCAAAGCCGAACGACCCAAGTCCGTCCTTTCATGTGATGGCGATCCGTACGATCCCGAGAAAAAAATTCGGAAGTACAAGACGCGTAGAGGAACATGTCACGGAGTGAAGAAACGAGAGAGAAAAGCAGAAGTTCATAGCCCAAATAGAGGCCAGAAGGGCAATGCAACAAGAGAGCCAAGGCGAAGGGTCGGTGCAGGTGAACTCGAAGGATGCGGTCGATTTACCGTGCAATGTCGACGAACCTCGCGTCGTCGTCGAACCCGAAGAGGTAGATAGCCTTGCTGCTGATATCAGCGACAAAGCGCTTGCTGGCACGATGCTCAGCGAGAGGACCAGGGCAGATGAGAAGGATGTCCAGTCTGATGAAGAGGACACAGACCAACTTGCCGGGCCTGCATTTGCGCTAACCAATGCAGAAGCTCAAGAGCTCTGCAAGCAACTCGAAGGCGACGTGCGGAATTCCAGGGGCCTGCTGGACCTATGTAATCCTGGACACAATATTGTACGCACGCCTCGAGTGATGAGCCCTTGATCCTAATGAGAATGACATGATGCTACAGATGCAGCTGAAATTCACACTATGGTCAATGCCCCAGCTGCGACTACCAATCTATATTATGTATGTATCAACTCACACGCAAACTTTGCAAGTCGCAAATACCTCGATCATGTTCATCCTTGAATTTCACCGTTTTCCCGCCTCCAACAAGCAGGACATTTGTGTCTGGACTCTGGAGTATGGCGAACGTAATCTCCCATGAGATTTGTAACCCTTCCTGTCGAGACTCGAGACAACGGAAACCTTCCACACCCAGTTCTGGCAATTCCAACTCTGATCGTCTCGAGCTCGCTTACTAGAGAAGCAGCGACTGTCTTCATTCGTCTAAGGTTTGCCTACGGGAGGCTACCTGTCTTGTAGTATGACATGGTCATTTGCAAGCAGCGCTTCGAAAGCGAGTCGCCGAGCTGGTGCACGCCGTGGTACTTTATCCCGAGTGGTAAATTGAGAGAGAAATCCTTCGATAAGCATTAATGGGGTAGTGGTAACCTGGGTCGTTGCCATCGACCCGCCGGGGGTTCGATTCCCTCTTGGAGATCTGGGTGATGAGACCTATATTTTTCATGTTATTTCATTTTTATGACCTAGGTTCTTTTCCCTTGCAGCGGTTGTTCCAGTCTGCGCCACTACCGAAAACAGAAGGAACGACTATCTTCCTTCGTCACTTAAGTTTACTCAAGGTCTGCCTAGGGGAGACTAACCGAAAACCGATCATCCAAACTGCTCTTTAAATCACAGGTACAGGTACGCAGTGTCTCTTTTAGTGGTTTTTGGAATGATTTTTCTGTACATATTGCACCGTTCCAGGAAATGCAGAAACGCGTAGTTACACAAAACGCTCTGGATGGAAAAGCCTCGGGGTCAAAAAAATAAAGATACGTTCGACGGTGCTAGTGAAATGTTGATGAACCTCGGGTCGCCGAACTTGATGACTCTGAGGTATCTGATGACCTCAGGCAAGTGATATGATTCTAATGAGAACGATTTGGTATTACAGATGCAGGATGCTGAAACTTGGGATGTTTGGTGAGTGCTCCAACTGCGAGCACCAACCATTTTTTTTATCAACTACCTCACACGCCAGATCTCCGTCGTCCTTAAATGTCACCGTTCTCCCAAGCCTCCAACAAGTTGTACATTTGCGCCTGCAGAGTGACGAGCGTAATTTCCCGAGAGATTTGGAAGCCTTGTTGTCGGATGCAACGCAGACCGTCCCACACCCAATTCTGGCAATTCCACCGTTGATCGTTTCGCATGACGGGGACAGTTGCAAGAAGTGTTTCGAACTGGGCGAGCTGGTGAATGGGCAGTCTGCCAACGAGGAAACTGCCACGCCAAGCATGTGTATTTTGGTGTGGCTGATTGCGCCGGAAGTTTATGGCGAAGGTATCTATGTTCCCGAGAATTTCGTAGGTGTTGCCGATACCAGGACCGGTTGGGATATAAATCGCCCAATGAAGAGGATATGGGTGTCCTGGCGCTCTCTGGCCTCGCCAGAACTGGACTACCTCGACGTTATAGTAAACATTTGTGGCAGGCATATTGAAAGATAGCTATGAGACTCGGTAAGTGACACTTATCGTTGATGATGTCATTGGTGCACTCACCGAGAAGGCAGGCGAGTGTTGATGGCAAATGAAGGACAGATGAGCTTGAGGGTACTGGTCATCAACTCATTGATGATCACCTTTATACGAAAGTCTTGGTGGATTTTGTTTAAACGAGCAGAGCTTCGAAGTGGATGACTGTGAACGCCACAACGACATGTTCATTTTACTTGAATGATGTGGGTATGGTGCGCACTATGGTTGGGTCACTATTAACCCCATCCGCGACACAATGAAGGTGGAATGCTGTTGGCGTCTAAACAAACTTTTAGGCCATGAAGATTTTGTTGAACATCCTGCGACACTACGGTTTTTTGACGCAGCCAAAGGATAAACTTTTGCAATTCGAATTGACATATCGACAACACCCTTGTATCAAAAGGTAGCGTACACTATAATCATAACAGGAATGGGTAAATCGTACAATATCATCGCCTCGCAGAATTTAAAGAGGAGCTCCTCAAACTAGTAGTACTATCGCAACAGTAATGGCGAGTATTATCACGGTCACGGTCAGCTCCACTGACGGTCCCTCTGCTGCCGCGATCCCATCTTCAGCCAGCTGTCGACCGCTGACAATCTCAGATTCAGTGGCCTTCATCAATATGTAAGCAGCTCCAGCCTTCGTAACCTTCAGCGCGAACTTCTCCACATTGGAGAGCCCTTCTGCAGATTCCACAACTGCTACAGGATCAAGCTTGCACTCCTCGCGGAACTTTGGCTACAGTGCCAAATCTGTCATGAATCTCTTCATTGCATCGGAGGTATGAAGCTTCCTGTACCTTCTGGTGCGACGCGGGTATCCGTTTGAGCTATCATGTCGCGCTCATGGGGGCCATATGCATGTTGAGTTTCGGTCCAGCCCATTTCACCGAATAATGCAGCGCGACTGGCCTTGCAGGGCTACCAAAGGCCTCCGCCGTATTGGGATTAATGAGACGTTCGTCACGGGGTGGAATGTAAAGAGTCGAGATGGTGCCGAACTGATTTGCGACATCCTCCTTACGAAGGTCGGAAATGGTGAATGTATCCATCGCCGTAGGTCGATTGGGGAATGATCAGGACCAAAGTCCTTCTCGAGGCGATCAATGAGTAAATGGAACTTGGATTTCTTGCAAACACATATAAATCAATGGATAGGAGAATAGTGTACCCACTTCGAATTCCATATCGATGCTGGCTCAAACTGATTGAGCTTAAGATGATGTCGCGAATGGAAGTCTTTTGGACTGCATGTGGGCTTGATGATAACACGGCAAGATTAATTCTGCCTGTCGCATTACGAGTGATCATAAATAGCCAGATAGACCCGAAACAACTTGTCCTACCAAGATCCGTCTAGCCTCGTTATGTAAAAGTGCACACAATTTGCTGTACTGAGTCATCAGGAAAACGTAATTCACTACGGCACACTACAGAGTACTAC